>NJDD01006912.1:15662-49707 GCA_002245505.1 Calephelis nemesis
GGTTGTCTGTTTAACACAGTTTCATGCCTAAGTGACCTAAGTGTACTAGCTACAAAGTGCCTGTGTATTCTTTCCTTGAAGACACTCGAATTATGTAGATTCACTAAGAAACACTTCCGATGGAAAAGAGTTCCAATGATAAAAGTTCAAAATATAAAAGAGGAAGGAAATCTCTGAGTTCATGCGCAGGGGATGTCCAAGTAGTGGTAACACCCTACCGTACATAGAAAAAAGAGGTGGGTGGAATCGGCCTGTCAAGTTCCTGGCAAAGTTTTCTTACGGGCAAAGGGATGCAAGTTGGAACTTTTGCACTCCGCAACTGTAAACGTCTGTGTATAGTTTAGAATGTAAAATAGTTCAAAAAACGTACTAAGTGTGCATAATAAATAAGCGGTTGTCCAAATTTGGGGTAAAATGCGTTGTTTCTTAAAAAGTCTTTCCGTTCATCACCAACCAAGAAACTGTTATCATTTAAACACCCAAAATCACTCGAAGATGACGAATACATTGTGAAATTTAGTTAAATCTTTTCAAATTTCATTAAAATCAATGAAAACAATATACTTGACATTTAAATTTTAGTCACATTTTGTGTCACAGCATTGTCACAGCATGCCAAAGAGAGCTTACCAGAGCTTACAAATAGAGAACAAAATTAATATACACTTTAATCTTAGGTACTGAGTATATATGTTATTTATAGAAAAACATTCTATCTAGATAAATATTTTTATTAAAGTTAAAAAGAGAAATCTTGTTTTCGTTTTGGTTGACGATGTAGTGTTGGAACAAGTGAATGACTTTGTATATCTTGGTAGTTGTACATCTTTTAGCAGGGTTGGAAGGTACGCCGTGGATGTAGAAAAAAAAGTGTGTGCAGGATATAGTGTGAATGGATCACTGAGTAAACTATTTCAAAGCGAGTTTTGAGTCATAGTGTTAGACTCGATTTGTATAATTTTGTTACTATATGGAAGCGAGAGTTGAGTGTGAAAAGAAACATTAAATTTATTTATTTGCGGAATACGTGTGTTAAAAATTTGTTACAAAAATATTTAAGTGTGGTGTGAAAATATTTAATACCTACTTATAGAAATGAAATACTTATTTATGTATATTTGAATCACAGCAATTACTTGCATTTTTAATAAGCTTACAAATAGTTTTTAAGATTATAATACTAACACTTTTTCCTACCCCAGCAGTTAAAAGAAACGGCAAACAATTCCCCGGCAACCAGGCCTAGCTACTTTTATAACCGCCGTTTTTAAACCTAGCCAGCCAGGAGAAGAACCAAAAAAATATGTATATGAATGGACAGGCAATATACATACATATGTATATACAGGCACTACAGGCAATATGCATATATATTATAAATGTTAAGTTTTGGATTAGACATATGCAGTTTCTCACTATTCCTGAAATTAGTGATACGTCAGCATTTGTTTAAAACAATTGATGGTGTTTTTTTACAAACACATGTAAGCACATGAATGTAAGAAAGAAAATATTTTTATTTGCGGAACATGTGTGTTGAAGTTATCATCTCATTAACATTACACATTGCCCGTATACCCTTGTACCTCAATTACGGAATCCCCTATTGCAAAACCCGAAAAAAAATACCCATTATAAGCTTAGAGAGCTGCATTTTCTTTTCTTATTCTTCTTAATTACCAAACCAATAAAATTTATTGTAAAGTGAATCGTATGAAATTTCCAATTTCAAAATTTATCGATATTTATTGCTAGTGAAATCTATGTTTTCTATAATAGCATTGTTGAAAAAAGCACCTACCTTCTTAGTTTTGCTGTTATGTGTTTGAAAAGATTATGTTTTTGTAAGATTTATTTTTTGATTATATTCATTTAAACATTCTGCTATTTTATTTAAAGTTTCAGTTGGTTATTGCAACTAGATAATTTTCATTTTTTTCCTTGATAAAAAGGGTTGTATCATCAGAAAATTTTATCATTTATATATATTAAAAAAAGCAGTGGGCCTAAAACGCTACCTCGTGGTACACCGCAGTCATTAGAAAGTGAATTCGAAGTATTAACTTTTTAGCGGTTTCGAATCATTTTTGTTATATCAACACTCTGCTTTCTTTATTCCTCGTAGCTTTTAAATCATTCCAATGATTTACCTCTAATGTCATATCACTCAAGTTTTTTTAACAAAATTTTATGTACTACAAAATTACTGCTTTAATCAAGACCCTGACATTAAATTTTATAACAACTAATGACAACTACAAACGAAATTTAAGAAATGAATTGAAAATAAATAATTTATTGATACTGAAGACGTGGCAGCATGGCCTTTAGGTCTTAGCCGGTCCCAGAAAGGGACAAATGATCTTAAAAAAAAATTAATGCAACGTGCGTTACATTACATTGAGAATACAATACGTAGTATTGTATTCTCTTTGGCAACGTGGCCTTTGCTCTTAGCGCGTCCCTTAATACGATACAAACTAGAGATACTATGTAGTGATAATGGTGATAATATTGTCTTTGATACTATGTCTGCTCCCTGGCAATACACAATAATAAGCCTCCTAGTTTATTCGTAGTCACACAAGACTAGTCATAGCTTATTAGATTTAGATATATTATCGTTTCGTTCGTATTAATATTTTATCGTTGTTTGTGTCTAAGAAAAAATGCGAAAAAATAAAATGTATTTACGTTTATTTATTTTATTTATGTTGTGGATAAATGTTGATGGGTATTCCAACTATCTCTACACAATTACTCAATCTGATAATAAGCTTCCAGGTATGTGGCAACATCATCGTAATATGCAGTAGCGGTTTTAGTAACAGCAGCGCCCTGGGCGTAAATTAAACGTCACCCCCTACATGCTGTTAAAAAAAAAAGTATCTTTACGCCCATATCCCTGAAGAGGTAGGCAGAGGCACAACCAGGGTACTAGCCGAAGACACTAAGTCCCACAATGTGATAGGTGGCAAGCTTATCGCTAACCAGGCACATTTCCAATCACGAGCAACATTTTTTTTTATAAAAAAATTGGAAAGACCCAATTTTCTTTTAGTTGCTCGACCCGGGATTTGAACCCGGGACCTCATGCAATCGAGTCCAACAACTGAACCGCTAGACCACAGAGGCGATACGAGAATTAAACATTATTAAAGGTGTCTAACATACGTAGAAATTCTGGCATTAGGATAAATCAATATATATAGTAGTATAGTAGTATCAATATATAATATATAGATAGATAGGTAGAGAGTATCGAGTGACAAATCTCACACATGCTGTTCAAAACCATACTAAAACGTAAATAATATATAGCGTACAGGGTCTAGCGCCGCTTTATATCTTGGCGCCCTGGGTGGTTGCCCAACCGCGCCATACTCAAACGCCGTCCCTGGTACTATGTATATTACTCAAAACTCTTTTAAACGTTTGTTTGTCACCTGACTTTTCCTCATCGGCTGGACTGATTTTGTATAAATATTTCATTACGTTCCTGAAATATTTAAAAATAAAATTGCAGGAGTAGTTGGCTGTACTGTCTGTATCCCAACAAATGAAGGCGGTATGCGTATATGAATGGCAATATTAAAATCCATTCTAATATTAAAGAAAATGTATTTGTGTATACATGTTCTACTTTGTCGTCAACGGTGCTGAACCGATTATAATGTATTTAAGCATATAAATACTTAGACCTTGGAGAAAGGCATATCATCTTTTTATTTCAATATATCAATATTTTCACAATAGCTTTCCTAAAGATATTTAGGCTTGGCACGGTTTTATAAATTATATTGAGTTGTTTGTATTGAAATATTGTGTTTTATTTCAGTACAAACATGCGTTTTTTTCGAAGAGGAAGATAGAAAAAAACTTTCAACTAGTGCTTCAGAAAACAATACAAAAGTGGAAGACGATATTAGTGATATTGGAAAAGGTAAAGTTCTAATACAAACATAAATTTACATTATCTCTATATTTTTTTTAGGTTTCGAGGCAAAAGCTAGACTCGCTTTGCATAATTCTGTGCTTATCCCAACGTTATTGTATAGAAGCGAGAGTTGGATATGTCAGAAAGAGCATGAAAGTAGGATAAATGCGGTCAAAATAAGATCACTACGGAAAATCTGTGGTGTAACGCTCGTTGACCGCACTCGTAAAAGGGAGATCAGAGAAAAAGTGGGATTAAAAGAAAGTGTTGGTGCTAAAATGCGTAAAGGCATGCACCGCTGGTTCGGTCATGTGGAAAGAATGACAGATGAAAGATTGACAAACTTGAAGCTAGACAGGTTTGCCAGGATTGTGAGGTCTGACACTCGATACTCTCTGCCTACCTCCTAAGGGACTTGGCGTGAAGATATGTATGTGTATGTAAATTTTTAACTGATTCTTAAAAGTCCTCCTTTTTCTTAATTCGACTGTATTTTTTTGTATGTTTGTGACACGATTACTCGGCTAGTAGCCATATTGATTTCCATTATTCTTTTTTATCCATGATCCTGAATGGTCCCATACTAATTTCATATTTAAACTAATTCGATGAAACAATGTAGCTGAAATTTTCAAGATTAATGTTATAATATTACAAAGAAAATTTATCGCAATTATCTTTTTCTAGAAACTGGTTTAAACATGAGGTATTTATTACTCGTACGAATAAACTGTACACTCGCTGTACACGCTAGAATGCGACCCCTCTTCTGCTACCTTGCGCAGTTTCCCGCATTCACCGAAAGCGCTCAGTAGTGATAGCATCTTTGTTACCGTTATCAAACCTATGTCGGGTCAACCCAAAAAATTTCATTTTTTTAAAGAAAAAAAAAAATCACCCCAGACAGGATTAGATCAAACCTCGTGGCGAAATTTTTAATTACCCGTCAACGCGGGAATTAAATGTTTCACCACTGGACTTGAATCCTCAGTGGCTCAAATGGTTAGACCATTCGTCGGCTTGAGACGAAATGTTACAGCTTAAAGGGTACAGGATTCTTTCTTTAAAATTTGTGGAAACTTAACCCAAGCACACGGCAAATCTATTTAAATATCTATATTTATATATAATAAATCTGTAGTAGGGTCAATTCTGTACATTGAAAATATTGAAAAAATAAATAGCTAGATAAATAGATTAAAAAAAATTTTTTTATGTCTGTCTGTCTGTATGTCCAGGCATCACGTGAAAACTAACAGTTCGATTTCGATGAGTTTCATCTAAATAGGTATAATTATTCCTTATTATCCTGGGCATGAAATGGGATACTTTTTATCCTGGAAAAATACGTAGACAAAATTTTTTAATTTTTTCAGTTTTATCACGCGAAGACCGACATCCGCGCGGACGAAGTCGCGGGCTCAAGCTAGCGCTAAAATAAAAGTACCTTGCCATAAAAAATGACAAATGAATTAAAAACGAAAATGACAAATGACGTCACAGCGCGACGTGCACAGTTAATTCTTATAAAACTATGTAAGCAAGTAATGTTTTATACCTGTTAGCACAACGCCGCCTTTGCATAGAGTAGTAAACATCTGCGAATATGTTGTGGTAGCAAAACATTTGCATAACATCAGCACACTCATAGCACAGCCCACTGCGGTTAAAAAGCGTAATTTTGCTTTGCGATGCCAAACGTTTCATGTGACACTCGTATGAAAAATGATTTTTGCCATACAAGTTAAAAAAAATAACATTTTTTTATGATATAATAAGCCAAACAAGCAGACGGATATCCTTATGGTAAGAAATTCCCGCCGCCTAGACACACCAAAGGTGGTAATGGTGCGTTGCCAACCTGAGGCTGGAATGTTAGACCTCGAGCAAAAGTAAGTTTACCGGCTACCTTATTTACCTTACCCTTCGAACCGGAACTCCTCATGACGTAATGGCGGCAGGAATAGGAAAGGCGGTGGTACCAATCCGGGTGAAGCGCTGCGGAACTCTACCACCTAGTAGAATGTCACGGTGCTAGTGACGGTAAGCCTATGCTCGCCTTTTACGAGCTGCCTGGCAAAGGAAGGCAGATGGTCCATTCTGCAAAGGAGCCCGGACCAACACGGTCGTTTGTAATCGTATGCGTACTAATATGATAACATCGTATATAATAATATCTTTTTTATTTTAGAACCTTATGAAGTTTTGCAAAGTAATTTACATGACATTCTTTATGGCGAAGGCGTTGATTGTTATGGTATGTATCTTTTGGTAATAAGATGATATTCGTACAAACACACTCTACAAGACTTGCTACTTGTATGTAGTTATAGTATTGGCCCAGGCACATTCTGTCTCATTTTGTCACATCTGTACAAGTATTTCTTTCTTTTTCTTTCCAGTTACCAGCCACTACAGTAGAAACAATTTAACAGGTCACATTTGACAAACGTCAATCTCTAAATATTTATCAAAATAAATCATAAATATATATTCCGGGTCTGGGTGTTTATTAAATTTATCCTGGTATATATTTCAGTATTTCTATTCATTAGAATAGTTGACTAACACCCATAACACAAACATATAATTTGCTTAATTTGGGGTTAGATTCAATTGGTGTACCTAAGTTTTTCGTGGATATTTTTTATATTATTATTATTATTTTGATATCCGTACCATAAACATTATGTATTTTAAAATAAAAAGGGTTAAGGAAATCTGCAATATTAGCTTTGAACAAAGAACATTATAACACACAGAGTCAAATTTTCAACTGTCAAATGTGATCTCCTAAGTTGACCTAACATTAATATTTCTACTGCTTAACGAAGAGAATTTAATCACTACGTTTTAATGCTTAATACGTATTTATATAGTGCAATATTGTAAGTTTATAATAATAATAAATAATAATAAACTTTATTTGAAACGGTACAAATTTACAAATTATTGTAGTACGATAGTAACCGCAATAGTCATACGACTGTGTCGCAGTTACTAACGCCCATCTCCAGGAACAATTAATAGCTATTTATACATGTTATGCATTCAAATTACGTTTCCTTAAGTACAATATTATAATTAAAAACAAACTATAAAAAATAATTTATGTGTGTGTATATGTGTGAGTGTGTGTGTGTATATGTGTGTGTTTATGTGTGAGTTGTTGTTGTGTGTGTGGGTGCGTTTAATGTGGAAGTATGTATAAAAGCATGTATGCCAATTATTAAATGTTTGTGAAAACATTTTCAAAGAACTTTATAGACTTTATCTGTATTATATTGGATATTAATTTTATTTCCTAGTTTAACTACAGATGAGACTTTCAACATTAACATAATCCTGACTGTGTAACCATTCAGTAAGTCGCTCTTTACACTCTCTAGTATACTACACTGGGTCATTATTTGGCGAAATTTACTACAAATTCCTTTTTAATTTGATGAGACAGCAAATAAGCCAATGTATCTCGTGATACCAAGAAACAAGTCTTGGTCTATAGACCCCATAAATGTTATAGGAGTGTCACTGTGGTGATGTGCCTATTTGTATATCTTGAACCGGAACAACGCTGAAAAAATTCTGTCATAGAATCATCCCTATCCAGGCTAGTTTCAGTACAACTTCCTAGTTCCTACAACCAGCTGTCTTCTTTGTAATGAGCACTTAACTTGTGTCTGCCTCTGTAAGGCTTCCACGGAGAAAATACAGGAATAGATGTACTTTATGAAAAGGGATTGATGTGTGTTATATAGTGACATAATAACGCTTGAATCAATTCGTAACGGCTGCACTCAGAGACATCAATTAACATAAAATCTATCATTATAAGTTACCCCCGTTTTACCCCGTATTGGTCTGGGCTCCTTTACAAAATAGACCACCTATGTTCCTGTCAGGTAGCTCGTACAGGCGAGTATATGCTTACCTTCACTAACACCGTGACACACACTAACATCTGACTAGGTGGTAGAGATTCGCAGCGACTCACCCGAACGGAACAGGCAATGCCTGTTCCTGTCGCCATAATGTCAATGCTTGCCATTAACGTTATGGATAAGCTAGCCCGTAAACTTACTTTTGCTTGAGGCCTTACTTACCGTCCTCAGGTTGGCAACGAACCATTACCACCTTTGGTGTCTCTAGGCGGTGTAAATTTCTTACCATCAGGAAATCCGTCTGCTTGTTTGCCTTCCAATATTATAAAAGAAATACAATATTGTATGGTACATATCGACTTAATGATTGATTAAAAGGTAATTGACGTCTCTGATTGCAGCGGGAAGATTTTAGTTTGACACGAGAATGGACAAGAGGTTTTATTCCGATCGCTTAATTCTCTTTTAAAACTAACTACTTCGAAATGTGGATAAAATAACGGAAAACTAATCCTAGTATCAATTTTTTTTCAGTAGCAAGAAACGATGTTGAAGAAAAAGATGCAAGTGGAGAAAATACAACACACTCAACAATTCTTAAGGACCAACATATGAATTACGCAGCAGGACATATTGATCGGTAATTAAATCAATCTATATACATAAAGAAAGTCGTTTTAGTTACACTATTTGTAAGTCTGTAAACTCAAGAACGGCTGAACCGATTTGGCTGAAAATTGAAGGCGAGTAGCCTAAAACCAGGAGACGGACATAGAAAACTTTTTATCCCATTCAACTGTGAAATGGAAAAACAACATTTTAATTTTTCCCAAATAAACTTAACGGGTGGAACGAAGTTCGCCGTAGCAGCTAGAATATAAATACAAAAATGAAATCCCATGCGCGTTTTGTTAATTCTTTTATTATTGTGTTAGTCAGGAGAAGGCTCTTTTGTAGACAAAACCGAGAAAATTGCAGGTAAAATGAAAAAATAAACAATGCTCTAATCTTTACACACTGTTAGCAGCTGTTGTCAGGCGATACGAAGTTCTTTTACGGCCGATATTAATAACCTATCTAAGAACAGATTGTGTTATTTTAGATCAGTTGCCAGTTAACCGCTGTTATTTTTCAATAAATAACAAAAATGTCTTAGCAACAAAACTGTAGAAGGCTTATCTTTATCTTAAGATAGGTTATTAATATTGGCTGTTAGTCGGCTAGTAAACTTATTAAAATGTCATATTTTTCTTCAAAAAGCTCAATTTAATTGAAACTCTCATCCGTACCTTTTCATGAGCTGCATGGTAGAAAGGTAGATTCCACTCAGCGGACCTGGTCCTACACGGGCGATATGATTTGTCATAGGGTAGGGTTGGTATATAAAATTATAAAATACACTTAATATCTCTACTTTCACGATAAATGAATAAAATGTATCTATATGTTAGCAATCGTTGAAAATAAAAAAAAATACCAATTCTTGTATATTTATTATACTTATAATATACACTAATATTATAAATGCGAAAGTATATTTGATAAAATTATTAAAACTAAAATGGCAACTTATGCCCGGTTCCTATAATTAACGAAAGGTAATCCATAAGTTTAACCAATCGTAATTTACTAAAAAGTAACGAAGCTTTATTCATATTTAAAAAAAAAATTTGTTGTTAACTATTGAAAACCAGAGAACGATGTTAGTAATATTAAATATTACTAATATCGTTTATTAATATTAATCGTACGAAATCCGTAATCAAAACGACTCCTTTCGTGAATATAGGAACTGGGCGTTAGTTCCTGATTAAAACATAAATGTCGACACAGAGTGCGGTCGCGAGTTTGGCCGTTACTTATAGATTAAATGTTGATTACTGTTTGACGTCTGAATGTGGTAGTAAATCATGTGCAACAAAAATTAAGAATTTACCTCGATTTCGAGATCCCATTATCAGATCCAGACTTGATGGGAACAGGACTGAATCAAAAGTATGCTCTTTCAAAAAAAAAACGGTTAACATATGACAAAATAGTAAAACGAAGTAGTAATCGTAGGATAGACATGTTCGTAGGAAAATGTAACCTAATCATTTTGTCTACGTCGGTTAAAAACTAGGAAAATTCGAAAGAAATTAGGAAAAACCAATGCTTTTTTTGAAATGGCTACTACGTTGCTAACCACAAGATTTTTACAACTTCACCGGACTTATAACCCTAGTATTTTGCTATCCGCGAGGTTTTTACAAATTCACCGAAATTCGCCGAGTTGGCTATTGTTTATTAAATATAATGTATAGTATTCCTATTAACATTATGCGCTTTGGCTTTACACTTTTTAATTTTTTTTTATTTACAATTTTATTTTTAAATTGGCTGACCTAATCTAAATTTAACCGAAATTATTAACTATGTCCAATAACAACTCTATATAGATATCTTTACAATACATCCGGATTTCCGAAGCTTGACGTATATTGCCGAAGCGCATAATTTAAATAGTGCTAAGTGAACCTACAGAAGGGGATAGACAGACTTACAAAGTTCACTAATAATATTATTCTCACACTTTCAGAGCGGAAATTTATCAAAATAAGTCGGGCGTCCATATACAGCCTCCTGAATATGCTTACCCTGGCTATATGGTGCTCAATATAACTTCGGATTATATGCAAACCGCTGTAAATGCTTTTTTCATATTCCTATATGGTTCCGTTGAAGATGTGCTAAGATTACCGTCGGATTACGTACTGCGATCTGTAAGTGATCTGAGCCTCTACTATTAGCTGCTATAGCTTACAATATGTTTTTGAAGTTATACTTCTTTTGGCGCATTAGGAAAAAATGATGAAGGTAAATTTTTACGATGCGCGCGCACATCGTCACGAAAAACCCGAAAAACCGACATGATGAAGTTAGCTATAGATAACATTTTAGTTTTTCAAAAAAAGGTACCAACAAAGTAAAAGTAAGGACATCTACGTATGTTTGCATGAGAACTGACAACTGTATTCACACTATTTCTTTATTTCTATGGTTAGTGTCATTTTGTTTACAAATGTAAAATAAGGCAAAAGATAAAATTTAAAAAAAGATTTTTATCTTATTACGTCGAAGAAGTATAACTTCTAACGCGTGTACATAAGTACACACACAATTTTTTTTTGTTGTCCGGGCTCTTTTGCAGAATAGATCAACTGCTTTCTTGCCAGGCAGCTCGTAAAAGGCGAGTATAGGCTTACCGTCACTAAAATCGTGACGTCCTACAAGGTGGTGGAGATTTGCAGCGACTCGCCCAGATTGGTACCACCGCCTTACCTATTCCTGTCGCTATAACGTCAGTGCTTGTCGTTGACGTGTTCCACTTCGAAGGGTAAGGTAGCCGGTAAACTTACTTTCGCTCGAGTTCTGACATTCCGGCCTCAGGTTGGCAACGCAACATTACCACATTTGGTGTTTCTAGGGGGCGTGAATTTTTTACTATTAGGAAATCCGCCTGCTTGTTTACTTTCCAATAACAGAAAAAAAAAGATTACGATCGGTTATTAACGTATCGAAATCTATAGCGCTTTCGGTTTAAATTTAGTTCGTTTAGTTTTTTATGTTATTTTATATTTTACGATATTGGAAAGTAAACCACCAGATGAATTTACTCTTCAATATATTAATACGTGATGCCAAAACTTTGGACCCCTTTTTACGAAAATTGCCCGGACGGAGGAGCATAAAATTCGGCACCCTTATATTAATAATGTGGGCCAATTGTAAAAGTATACCGGCTACTTTATGAAAAACGGTTCAATAATTTTTGTGTGAAGGAGTAACAAACAAACATGCAAAATTTCACATTTATAATATTAGTAGGACTAGTAGACTTACTAAACAATCTCTTGTATTTGTTCTACGTTGGTGAACGTAGGTGCTACGTTCGTAGAGTTACTACGCATACATCAACAACTGCAAATAAACTGCATTTTCCGTTAATTTTTTAATTATCCACAATGTTTGAATTATAAATTTTCCGTTTTATTCTGATATTGGAACCAAACCAAAACCACAATTTTTTTATGATATTGAAAGGCAAACAAGCAGACGGATATCCTGATGGTAAGAAATTTACGCCACCTAGAGACACCAAAGGTGGTAATCGTGTGTTGCCAACCTGAGGCCGAGATGATAGGCCTCTAGCAAAAGTAAGTTTACCTTATCCTCCAAAACGGAACACGTCATGACGTTATGGCGGCAGGAATAGGTAAGACGATGGTACCAATCCGGGTGAGTCGCTGCGAAACTCAACCACCTTGTAGGATGTTACGGTGTTAGTGACGGTAAGCCTATGCTTGCATTTTACGAGCTGCCTGGCAGAAAGGCAGATGTTCTATTCTTCAAAGGAGCCCGGATCAACACGGGGTACAATCATGATAAATATTTATGTAATACGTAACTAATAAAAGTTACGCACCTTTTGATCTGGCGGGTAGCTTCATGTTTTCTTAGCAAAAGTGAAGTTACATACCAGATCAACGGGTGCGTAAGTTTTACTAGTAAGGGGGAATATGTATTAGTAAGACAATACGTGTGTTTGTCACCAAATTGCTACCAAAATAGCTGAACCGATTTAGTTGAAATTTTGTTCGTATTTTATCAATGAGTTCCTGTAGTTTGAAAACAATAAAGGATTCGATATATTTCACCGCTATCAGTCACCGTATTACTGTAGTAGTAAGTTCGCCGGTTCGGCTAGTTATATACATATAATCAATTTGGTATACATCTAGCTTCAGAAATACAGGTGGTTTAAAAACACAAATGGATCCGGTAGATGGCACCACTATCGGTCACCGTATTAAGATAGTACGAAGCGTCCCGGTTTAGCTAGTGCAGTATAAACAACATCAGCAATAAATTTGATATACATTTAGCGTCAGTAATACAAAGGACAGGTTAATTGCCTAAATACTTAACCCTGTTAAAGATAGAACTCAAACTTCATCTTAAGTGTTGCTAGGCATGGACGCTAA
Source organism: Calephelis nemesis (assembly GCA_002245505.1). Taxonomy (NCBI): domain Eukaryota; kingdom Metazoa; phylum Arthropoda; class Insecta; order Lepidoptera; family Riodinidae; genus Calephelis; species Calephelis nemesis. The sequence goes on from NJDD01006912.1 coordinate 28,505, forward strand.
CTACTCTACCAACAGGGTTTTTTTAACTAAGTTCGTGACAACATTGCAGGCTCGTACCATATCTATGATGAAAATAGCTCGAGAAAAGCTGGCAGCAACATGGGAGGTGGTAAAAGATGGTAGGAAGCCCAAGGATATACCGTACCAAACACTAGAATTGTATAGGCCGCTGTTCCAACACATAAGTGGAAGGGAAATGGGTAGACTCAACTTGTCAGATGAACGGATTTTATCATATATTGGAACTCATGCTGAACTTAATAGACATCAGGTAAAAAGTAGAAGTATCTTCACGCCCATATCCCCAAAGATGTAGGCTGAGGCACAACCAGGGTACCCACGATTAGCCTTAGACACTTAGTCCCACAATATGACAGGTGGCAAGCCTATCGACAACCGGGAACATATCCAATCCCGAGCAACGTCTTTTTATTAGAAAATTAGAAAAACCCAATTTTATTTTTGTTGCCCGACCCGGGATTCGAACCCGGGACCTCATGCAATCAAGTCCAACAACTGAACCGCTAGACCACACAGGCGATTTGTCAGTTACAAACTGTCAGATTAGTCCGGACATATCGACTTGTAACATTTTTAATTAACGTTTGCCGAAGAATAATTTAAAATAATGTAATTCAACAATGTTATCTCTTTTCGGTTCAGGTGTTGGACTTGAATACATCAGGTGAGCCCGGGATCGGCTTCCGGGTCGGGAATTAAAAATGTTTTTTTAATAAAAAAAATTTGCTTGGGATTGAATATTCGCCCGGTTGGCGATGGGCTTGCCACCTATCACATTGTGAGATTTAACATTGTGGAACTTAGTGTCATCGGCTAGTCGGGGGTGACCTAGTTGAGCGTGTGCCTACCTCTTCGAGGATATAGGCGTGAATAAAAAAACGGTATTCACTAAAATATCTCAATTATTTCCAAAGTAATGTTAGATTAGATTTGCCCCCAATTCCTTCCCACCTACAACTCTATAGCCTTATGTACGTACATAAAAATATCTACACGCGAAGTCCTTTACAGAGGCAAGGTAGAGAGTATCGAGTGCCAGACCTCAAGATCCTGACAAACCTGTCTGCCTTCCTTCACATTCATTACCCTTTTCATATAAACACACCGGTTCCGGAGACTCTTGACACCACCCTCGAAGAATATCTGAGCGATATGATCGTGGAATGTCAACCTTGGTCTCCCCGGGTACTTACATTCATCCACATTCGCATTGTATATCTGCTTTGTCAATCTTTCATCTGTCATTGTTTCCACATGATCGAACCAGCGGAGCATGGCCTTTCGCATTTTAACACCAACACTTTCTTTCAATCACACTCTTTCTCGGACTCACTGTTACAAATGCGGTCAGCGAGCGTTATACCACAAATTTTATGTAGCGCTATCATTTATCCCACTCATTTTTTTTCTGACATATCTCACATACCTAACTCTCGCTTTCATACAATAACGTTGGGATAAGCACAGAATTATGCAAAGCGAATTTAGCTTTTTGTCTCAAAACTTCGCTTTGAAGTAGCTTTCCTTACCTTACCTCAGAGAAGAGAGTGTGTGCAGGGAATAGTATAAATGGAGAACGCACCATCCGCTCCGGATCCCGATCCGGAATGGATCCGCGGTGTAACTTTTATCCCTGCTAAAAGCGCAACCAAGATATACGAGTACAATTTCATTAACTTGCTCCAACAACACATCATCAACTAAATCTCTTACATCCGTTCTGCCTCCATGTCTTTCAAACACCATAACTTTGGTTTTCGTCGTATTCAAATGTAAGCCCCTTTCTTAACAAACACCTTCCATAACCGAGATCAGTGTCTGCAGCTTAGATGGTGTACAGCCCAAAAGTACAACATCATTTGCTTATAGCAGGGAATTCACCACTTATTCACCCATACGCATTCCCACATTTATAGGCCTTAACCTTTGAAGACATTTACCCAAATACAAAATTAACAAGCGTGCCGACAATACACAGCCCTGCTAGACGCCAATAGTGGCATCAAACCAATTCGTTAGGTTGCCGTCCACCCGCACACATGATTTACAATCTAAATACATAGACTGCACCGCACGCAGCAAGGACTCATATATGCCACAATCTGGAAAAATGTCCCAAAGTTTCTTACGTACAACCCTGTCAAACGCTTTTTCGAGATCCAGAAAACCGCAGTCATGTCATCAAATAATTCCCCCAAACACAATAAAGTAGTAATACAGTAATATTTCAGGTCGGAATAGTTGCCAGTAGATACATCAATATGAACAAATACTGGACGCGCCCTCAGTATTTGAACATAATGAATAACTTGCTATGTGGCGTACCAATTGTCCTCATGAGGACTGTCCCAGGAAGTTCCTATTTACAGCTTTCAGATCAGGTAAATTCTCTAGTTATTTATTCTATACTTTTTTCATCATTTCAGTGCTGATCACTGGGTAAAGAGGAGGTACGTCAAATAGCTGTCCAATGACGTGTTTGCCTATTTGCTATCTCTAGTATATTTATTTTCTGTTTGTCACTATACCTATATATAAAACAGTTGCTGTTCGTTAGTCTCGCTAAAACTTGAGATCGGCTGAACCGATTTGGCTAAGTTTAAGATATATGGTCGAGTGGCTAGCGTACAGGCCTAACTACATGGACCAATCGCGAGGCTCGGGTTCGATTCCCGACGGGGGCAGGCATTTGTGTGATGAACATTTAGATGTCTGCTTTTCCGGGTCTGGGTGTTTATTAAATTTATTCTGGTACCTATTTAAGTATTTCTATGTATTAGAATCGTTGACTAACACCTATAACACAAGCATATAATTTGCTTACTTGGGGTTAGAATCAATTTGTGTGTCTTGGCCAGGGATATTTATTATTTATTTATTATTATTATTATTCTTTAAGTCCAGGGAAGGTTTAAAAGAGTAGAAAAAGGGTAAAACTGCGAAGAATTTAGGAAACCCAATATTGTAATTTTTCCCGAACAAAGTTCACCGAGACAGCTAGTCATCAATATAAAGATATGCAATCAGCCTCCAAAGTTGTTTCCATTAGGTCCTCACATATGAAATTGGCGTTATGTATGGGGAAGACAAAAATACGCATATTTTTTATATATTTACCTAGGTATCGCCTCTGTGGTCTAGTGGTTTAGGTGATGGACTTGACTGCATGAGGTCCCAGGTTCGAATCCTGGGTCGGACAAAAAAATGGAAATTTGGTTTTTCCAATTTTCTAATAAAAAAAATGTTGCTTGGAATTGGATTGTGCCTGGTTAACGAAAGGCTTACCATCTAGCACATTGTGGGACTTAGTGTCTTCGGCTAGTCGTGGGTGCCCTGGTTGTGCCTCTGCCTACCTCTTCGGGGATATGGGCGTGAAGATACTTAGGTACCTACCTATTAAATATTTAATCACAGTAATAGCCATTGTTTTCTGTGTACTTTTACCATCAATGATCTGGTAAACGTTTTCTAAAAAAAAAACATTCCAACGAGAATGAATAAAATCTTTGTAGGCGGTTTGGAGTTATCGGAGTTGATTTGATAAAATTTATGTGTGTATGTTTTATCAAATAATATAATTTTATGTAAGTAATTTTAATACATACAATAATTGAAGGACTTACGCTTCAGCAAAAACACTTCAGCTTCAGAAATAAAATGTGAATATACTACGTAAACACTTTCGTTGCATGAACACCAAACATATGGAACATTCCGCAAACGGTGGAAACTTCCAAAAAAATTCTCCAATAATTTCCTGAAAAGTCGGCAATGCAACTGTGATACTTCTGTTGATGAAGATATCTGTATGCGGTGGTGACAATTTACCATTAAATTGACTGTATTGCCAAAATTGACAAAATTTAATTGAGAACCCAGTGCAGAGGAATATCACCTGAAATTGAATGCTATTCATGGAAAAGTTGGCAATTTTTTTGTAAAATATTACCGTCGGGTCTTCATGCGCATGTCCCCGAAAAGGTAGGCAGAGGCACAACCAGGGCACTCACGACTACCCGAAGACACTAAGTCCCACAATGTGATAGGTGGCACATACCCAACCCCGGGCAACGTTATTTATACGTAGGTCACACAATAAATTTAGCGTAATAAAAGAAACAACGTGTTATAATCAAAATATTATGTTTATTGCTTTTCAAAATACTCTATATCTATAAAATATATTTCTTATTTTTTTGTTGCCCAACCTTGGAATTCAACCCAGGACCTCAAGAAGTCAAGGCCGACGCCGGCCGGACTGGTAGACCACAGAGGAGATCGGATCTTTAATAGTCTGGAAATTAATTTACTCTAAAAATTACACCAAAACTAAGATCACTTCTTTGGTCCAGGGGTCCGGTGTAGAACTTGACTCCACGAGGTCCCGGGTTCGGCACCCGGGTCGGGCAACAAAAAGAAATGGTGTTTTTACAATTTTTTAACCAAAACAGTGCTGCCCAATATTGCATATGCGACCGGTTGACGATATTATAGGCTTGCTGCCTATCATATTGTGGGACTTAGTGAAGCGGCTAGCCATGGGTGCCCTGGTTGTGTTTTTGCCTAACTCTTCGGGTATATATGGAAGCAAACAAAAGCTACTTTTTATGTTTTGTTTAAAAATGTCCCAATCCACAACTCAGATATTATTATTGTTTGGGCCCAAAGGACCATGACTATCTGTCAATAATTCCATGTGTTCTATTACTTTAAGTATATTGAGAATTTCGTCCCTATTTTTTTATCGCCCCTCTGATCTGGCGATACAGTTGTTAGACTTGACTTCATGAGATACCGGGTTCGATTCCCGGGTGGCAACAAACGGAAAACGTGGTTTTTCAAATTTTCTAATTGAAAAAATGTTGCTCGGGATCGGATGTGTACCCGGTTGGCGATAAGTTTGCCATCTATTACATTGTGGGACTTAGTGTCTTGACTAATCGTGGGATCCCTGGTGGTGCCCCTGCCTAACCCTTCGGGGATATGGGCGTTAAGATACTTTATTCTTTTACATGATCTAAATAATCTGCAACATTTCAAGGTATTTTATCACATAAGAGCGTGTGATTCGCTGCAGCGCAGATTTTATCTCAACATGATGTCAAAGGCTCAAGTACGTACTTACTCTTCAAGCTACCGTCTTTAAATTGTGTGCTCAGATTGTTTTAATGTCTAACGGCATATGAAATATTATTTTTTTAATGATATTAGAAGGCAAACAAGCAAGCGGATTTCCTGATGGTAAGAAATTCACGCCGCTTAGAGACATCAAAGGTGGTAATGGTGCGCTGCCCACCTTAGGCCAGGATGTTAGGCCTCGAGCTAAAGTAAGTTTACCGGCTACTTTACTCTCCGAACCAGAACACGTCAACGGCGAGCGCTGACATTTTGGCGGCAGGAATAGGTAAGGCGGTAGTGCCAAATCGGGTGAGTACTGCGAAACTCTACCACCTAGTCAGATGTCACGGTGTTAGTGACGGTAAGTCTATGCTCGCCTTTTAGGAGCTGCCTGGCTCAGAAAGGCAGATGGTCTATATATTTGTTTGAAATAGAAAAATGCATTTCCCGAGATAAGCTATTATTATTTTGCAGGCGCTCTTATTTTCACCAACAAATAGGAAATGAAGCTTTAAACTATTACTAAAGGCTAAACTCACTACAAAAACTGACGTTATTTCCAAATATTGCTGCCTCTCTATAATGTACCGAAGTCGGTGTATCTTTCAGAGAGTCTTTCTTTATTCTTTCTTTAGTTTTCGCGTGCGTAGCGTGAGCATTTGCCATTAGTCAGGTTGAAATTTTCATTAGGTTACTTGATTTTAAAAAAAATGGGTTCGAATTGTTTAAAACTAGTCATATGTCGTCAAAGAAAGTCACGTAAGATAGTTACGTCTTCAGAAAAGCAGTAGCCTAATAATAAGATTTTGCGGCAACGAGAAAATACATAAGTCATAACACGTCATTTCGTCATGACTATTCATTTGTGCACTCTGACTAAACAAAATTACACTAAAATTTACTAATTTTACTCAACATAAACACAAAATTCAATAATTAGGACAAAATCTATGACCTTGATATCTCTTTATGGCGCCAAAACTCCGGAAAGTCTTACAGTCAATTAGCGAAGTTAAACTATGAGAGAGGCCGGTACATTAAAGAGTGTCAGCAATATATAAAAATGGAATCAGTTCTTTGTTAGGAGTGTATCCTTCATCCTTATAATGTTCATGCTGGCTAATAACCAAGAGGGCAACGCCGCGGGCAACATATACGGATAGTAATCTTTAAATAATTCGTGATACTTGCATATTCACAAGAAAAATATCCAGATTGGTTATTAGCTATTTTAATATTACAGGCGCTTGGCAAATCTAATAGTTGGACAGCGAAGGATGTCTCTCGTTTGGGTCTGCTCTTGGGTGAAGTAAGCGGTGAGGAATTAGCTGCCATCAATCCTCCTGCAGTCGCAGGCATAACCCCCCAGGTTAGTTAAGGCTAGACACAGTTAAGGATGTTGTAAATAAGCGGTCCAGTATTGAGCTTAACTTCATGAGGTTTCGGGTTCAATATCCGAGTCGGGCAACGAAACATATGTGATTTTTCAATTTTTTTATAAATATGACATTGCGTTGAATTTTATACGTACCCATTTGTTTGTCGGTTGGTTTGTTGGTAGGTTTGTCACTTATACCTTTGCGGGACATAGTGTTTTCGGCTAGTCGTGGGTGCCCTAGTTGTACCTCTGCCTACAACTTCGGTGATATAGGCGTGAAGATACTTTTAAAAAGTTACTTTTGACTAACGAGGTAGCTCACGGTTTGTAATATTAAGATATAAAAGTTTCAGGACTCTTTTATAGGACAGAAATGTAAACAACTTACTTTAGAATTCCGCTTTCATTTTGTCAGTTTTAGAAATTGTTTCTTTTTTTACGTTAGAAGTTAGCGAACAAGCACGTGGCTTTCGAGACGGTAAGTGAAAACCTTGATCTTTGAACACCATAGATGTTACAGGTGCGTCGCTGAGGCCGGAATCTTAGGCCTATTATGCAAATCAAGCGGCTACCCTACTATCCAGATCAGAACATGGCAGAGACATTATGGCAGCAGGAATGGGTAAGGCAGTTGATCCCTACCCAGCACATGTTACTGCACAGTACTCTATCGCCAGTGGTTTTAAGCGGTTTTCTTGGTAATGAGTAATAACCTGTATTTTAATGAGTGCTCATCTCTTACGAGCTGTTTGACAAAGAGGCAGATGGTATATTCTACCCGGCGGACCCGGGCCATTAGGGGAAACTTTGCTTAGTATTTTGGTATCTCTATCTTTGATGTGGCTGCCGTTTGCCTATTTGCATTGTGTCTTCACACCCATGTTCCCGAAGAAGTAGGCAGATGTACAACCAGGCATTAACGATTAGCCGAACCACTTAAAGATATTTTAATATAATTTTGTTTAATTCCTCGGGCTCGTTTATGAGGTAGGAATGATAAATGCAATATTGACTAAGCAGATATACAATGCGAATTTTGGGTGTATCTGAAGGTGCAGTCAAAAGTCTCCGAAACCAGCGTGTTTTTATAAAAGGGATCAAAAGGTTATGGACGCCAGGCAGGTCTGCCAAGGTCGTAATGTTTTCCATTTCTTTCTCTATCCCCGACTTGGATTGAAGATATATATGTAATTTTGTTTCAAAGGTAATGGCGATAATGACGGCAGCGAATTTAAAACATTTAACGGATGAGCAAATTCAATATCTCGGGAAGAAACCTCTCAACATCCTGGCACAGAAGATAAAAGCATACAACGAGCAGTTCCAACTGAGTAAAGCGATTGACGTATCGATTTTTGACGCATTGTGTCGTTGTATGGTAGTTTTGGTTTTTTTAAAATGCAAATAAAATTGGTTTTGACTTTTTGACTATTAAGCCTAAGAAGTCACGGATTGGTTTTTATCTGCACCATCGGCAGTCGCGGAACTTCGGTTTAGTTCAAGACTCACGAGACCGCTAATTTGTGCGGTCACGTAGCCGTCGCGGGTGAAATCATCGTGCGCGGCGACCGCTACCACGGGAACCATGGGCGCTTCTGATGTAAAACGCGACGTGAAATGTGCTATTACTTTTTGCATAAAAATCTACATTCTACAGAACCTGCAGGTCCGCAATCACCGCGGGCGTGGGTTAAAACCGCTTTGTTAGTTTTTAGGATAACAGTTCTTTGTTTTCATCAGCTTGCAACTATACAGGGATAATGTCAAAAATCAAAGAAAAGTGGATATTCTTAGGTAGGTATAAGAATAATGAAACCATGTTTTCTGATTAAAAATTAATTTTATAGTAACTTGTATTCAATTAAATGACTTAAAGGTGGAAAGTGTAGTGAATATCGCCCGTCTTCTTGACATCTTGCCTCCAACTAGAAGTAAAATTTGATTATTAACCATCAAAACCAGTTGACTTTTGGCCGAGTGATTGCGTTATGAACATACAAAAAAAGATACAGTCGAATTGAGAATCTCTTCCTTTTTTTTAATTTGTTTAATAATTAGTCGCAACATTCACCACGTGACAAAATGAAAAACTCTTGACCATTTGGACTTTTTTAAATTTAATAATAACAATAAACTCTTTGTTGCACAACTAAATCATAAAATTGTTGCATATTACATTAATAAAACCATATTTTATACAAAAGGTGGTTTCATCGCTAGCAAGCGATCTCTTCTAAACAACTAACGTTTAGAAGATAAGTACATCAAAATAAGGAGGAGAAGGTACAATATCTGTTTCTACATCACAAATCTTTCAAAAATTAATTTTAAAATAAAAGTGTAAAATAAGACAATTTTTTCAAGTTACCGTACTAGGTAAAGCACTTTTTTCGCTTTTTAAACATTAAAATACCGCGCCATTTTATTTTTAGAAGTAGAGCAGTTATTAGCTAAAGCAAAATTATTAATGTCTATAAATACTTGGCCTTTGGAATGGATTAATTGCTTTTGTTAAAATCTACAAATAGCCTAAGCTTACCACCATATTACACCATCCAGTCTGAACGTATTTGTCCATTTTTGGTAATATACCATTGTTTTGTAAATTCGAAAGTTGATCTATTAAAATCGTGTGTCTCAAATTTGGAATTTTTTTCTCATAAATCATTTTGTTACAGAAAGTGTGAGCAGTTTCAGGCCTGCTAATTGTTGCAGGTGATATAAACATCTCAGGTTCTTCATCTTTAACGTCCATTTTATTGTTTGGCTCCTTTGTAGGCTGAAGGCTTAAGTTTGTCAAATAATTACTTGTAAAACAGATACATCTGTAAATAAAGATGTTAACTTTTAAAATACATTTGTAGTAGTTGATCTAGCGGACCTCATTCCATCCGGATTATTACAGATAAACAATGTACCTATATGTATTTGTTTCACATTTTAATTATAATTATTCCGAATTATAAGAAATGGTGTAACGGACCACAAATTTCAGTTTTTATCCAGAATGACGAACCTAATACGATTTACTGACTTTGTCAAACACAGAAAACAAATTTTACTATCAAGCGTTGCAGGTTGCTCATCTAACCTATCTAAATACGAGTAATTTAATTTTTTCTAAAACATTACAAGAAACTTCAACTACTATTGAGAGGGAGAGAGATTGAGATTTATTCCAACCTTTCCATTACGCCAGGGTTTTCTACGTTCTGCATTGGATAAGTATCATTTTTTTCTGTTCTTTCACATTGAATTTGTGTTAATTTAATTTCAGCATCGATCTGTTGACAAGCACAGTTAATAACAATAATTTGGGGATTTGGATTATTAGTATGACTTCCACGATTGATAACAACAGATTTTTTAAATTCTTGGTGTTTAAAACCATCATTGTTGTATTCTAACAATGTTGCATCACTAGTTGTCTTGTTAATATTATCTTGTGAAGTGTATTTATTTGTGATATTAAATGGAGTATGAGATTGTAAAATTTGCAAGTTATCCTTATCTGTGTCTTGTTTAATACAATTTTGGCAATCATTGACTTCTATATTTAATTTTAGATTAACTATGCCACCAGTGTTAACAGATACACTTTTATCTTCAGTTTGTTTTGACAATGAAATGTCAACTGTATTTTTTGATTCGTATTCATAATTTGCAGATGGTTGTAATGTGTCATCTTTTTCATCACTAAGGTTATTAGTTTTAGGTATATTTGAATCCTTCTCAGGCTTATTGAAAATTTCTTCGAGAGGAATTGAAGTACTGTCACTTTTTGGTATCTTAGAATTAGTGTCATTGCCATTTTTTTCGTTAAAATTTTGAGGTAAAACAGATTGTTTTCTAACTGATCTATTCGTATGTGTTAAGGGTAAAACATCTTTTGAATTGAATTTTGCTTGACCCTCATTAATTTTTAAATTTTTGGACCAGTTATTTTGCTGCAACTGCTTCTTTGCATTACTGCTATTTAATTTTTTTTTAGGTTTAGATATTGCATTTGCATTTTCACCTGAATATACATTATCCTGTAAATATTAAACTAAATCAATATTTCAATATATAACATCACATGTTATAAACTAGTTTTTTACTTAATTACCTACAATTTCTGTTGATTTCAATTCTCCATTTTGGTGACCATTTTCGAGATCCTTATCTGCTGGCTGTATTTCTGGCTTCTTAAGTGGATTACAAGCATTATCTGAAAAAAAAAATAGCCACATTTAAACATAAACCAGCTAAAAAATCTTCTGTAGTGTATTTTTTTTGATATTGGAAGCCAAACACGCAGACGAGTTTCCTGATGGTAAAAAAATCACGCCGCCTAGAAACACTGAAGGTGGTAATGGTACGTTGCCAACCCGAGGCTGGGGTGCCAGGCCTCGAGCAAAAGTAAGTTTAAAAAGGTAGCCCTTACCCACCGAACAGCAAGCATTGGACGTTTTGACGATAAGCCTATGCTCGCCTTTTACGAGCTGCCTAGCTGGAAGGCAGATGGTTCTGCAAACGCGCCTGGACCGACACGGGAAAAACGGGGATTTGAAAACATTAGGTATTTCTTGTTTTGTAACTTGGTCTAACTGGTAACTTTGAAGGTTATGTATTCAAGTACCTCAAAATATATTTTCTATACATATTACAGCAGGCTAAACAACATTTAAATTTGAATTACAGAAACACAAGATGGCTTGTTAAACAACCATTAAAGAGGTACCCTGAAACTTGCTTCGTCATAGCATTAGTTAAATATACAGATGTCCGCTCAAGGTTTACCTGGCATATATTTTGTTTGAAATAATTCACACGGGTAATTAACGTTTTTTCTACTTCGATGTAATCTAACAATAATGACAGTGAGACCCGAGAAAGAGTGGGATTGAAAGAAGAAAGTGTTGGTGTTAAAATGCGAAAGCATGCTCCGCTGGTTCGGTCATGTGGAAAGAATGACAGATGACAGATTTGACAAAGCAGATAACGAATGCGATGAGATGAGATGTGGAATGAGATGCGAATGTGGATGGGTGTAGGTACCCGGGAAGACCAAGGCTGACATTCGACGATCAGATCACTCGGATATTATCCGAGTGTGGTGTCAAGAGTCTCCGAAACCTGCGTGTTTGTATGAAAAGGGTATTGAATGTCAAGAAAGCTAGACATGTTTGTCAGGATCGTGAGGTCTGGCACTCGATACTTTCTGCCTACCCACTTAACGACTAGGTGTGAAGATATGTATGTATGTATGTAATGTAATCTAGAATTTTAAGAAAACTAAGTCAAACTTACTAGGAATTTCTCTAGTTTTAAAGATCTGTTCTTGTCGTCTTTCCCATGATCTGCAATAGCAATAATTCCCTTTCAAAACATAAAATTTCTGGTTACTTTGAGGTCAAATAAATTTATGTTTTAAAAGTATTAGGTTGTAACACAATTATTTCTTTAATTGACGATTTCTTTAATTGCCTGTATAATAAAAACCCCAGGTAAGTCTATCTCTAACTGTAGAATAGATTCTATAAATTTTAAAGCACAGGGCAAAGTGCTAAAATAAAAATATGTAGATAGATTATTGAAATTGCCATTAGATAGACGTATAACAAAGTTTTATGTCCAATCATGATCATCTTAGGTCGCGTTTCTGTCTAAGGTTGAGTAGCCGACGGACTAATACACTTGAGAGGCGTAATATCACAGCCTCTCTTGTCCAGACCCTGGATAACTACATAACGAATATTTACCTCGATGCTTTCATCAGATATTGATTGTACCCGGCTTCAATAAAAGCGTCTGGCGGCTTTATAGCGACATACGCTGCGGAATTGCCAAGTTCCAATGGCGACTGAACTTTTATACCCTCCACTGTATAAAGTTCCACTTTCAAACTCCTGAAACAGAAATTGTTGGAGTATAGACATTAAAAATCATAGACAAATTTAGATTTTTTTAATACTTTATCAAAATTTCGATATTTGTCTATATAGAAATAAGTTTGTTTCTGTTTGTTGGACATTTTCAGCCCATTTTTATTGCGGAATTTCTTAGATAAAAAAATCTTGTACAAGGGACACCGATAGACTGTAATCCCTTATGTCGTGTTCCGGTCCGGAGGATAGAGTAGCCGGTAGACTTGCACAATAGACCTTCCAACCCGGCTTCGGGACAGCGACGCACCTTTACATAATTAAATTAAAATCCCTGGACAAATTCAATCTAAGCCCGAAGTAAGCAAATGATACGCTTGTGTTTATGGGTCAACGATTATAATAAATAGGCACCAGATTTAATAAGCACTCAGACTCGGAATTGTAGACACCTAAATGTCCATCACAATGCCTGCCCCCGTAGGGAATCGAACCTGAGCCTCTCTGTGGTTAGGTTGATTTAGGCATTTTTTTTTATAACATTGGAAGGCAAACAAGCAGACGGATTTCCTGATGGTAAGAAATTCCCTCCGCCTCTAAGCGTACCAAAGGTGGTAATGGTGCGTTGCCAACCAGAGGCCGGGATGTTAGGCCTCGAGCAAAAGTAAGTTAACTGGCTACCTTACCCTCTGAACCGGAACACGTCATGACGTTATGGCGGCAGGAATAGGTTAGGCGGTGGTAAGTAGGTACCAATCCGGTGTGTCGGTGAGTCGCTGCGAAACTCTACCACCTAGTCACGGTGTTAGTGACGGCAAACCTGTGCTCGCTTTTTACGAGCTGCCTGGCACAGGAAGGCAGATGGTCTATTCGACAAAGTAGCCCGGACTAACACGGGGAAATGTACCTATGCTAGACGTTTGAACAATGAGCTAATAACAGCTATGGTACCTATAGCCTACGTTTCTTTAACTATTAGAAAGCCCCGTGCTTGTTTAACGATCTCTAAAACAAAAAAACCTAATATGAGAACAAATATCGAAGTTTTGATACAGTATCTACTAGGTGGTAGAGTTTCGCAGCGACTCACCCGTTTTGGTACCGCCTTACCTATTCCTGCCGCCATAACGTTATGACGTGTTCCGGTTCGGAGGATAAGGGAGCCGGTAAACTTACTTTTGCTCGATGCCTAATATCCCGGCCATTGGCGTATTGGCGGCCTTTCCAATATCATAAAAAAACAACTAGTGGATGAAATAACACAAACAGTCTTACTGAGATCCATATTGTGAACGAGCCAAGAGCTTTAGAGTTTCGTCCCATGAATTAAGTTCCTCGGAAGTAAAGTGATATTTTCTTGGTGGAGAAAAATGTTGTCCATTTGTAAATACATAGATATCAAGCCCTTCGAAGCCTTTTTCATTGCGTAAAATCTTCGCTTCACTCATTTCACTTCACGTGGTAAAAAAGCTACAATTTTTTTAACATATTTAAACCCTTTTTTGCCCGTGTTACTACCAATGTTACTACCAGTAGTAAGATGGATAATTTTTGAAGTGAAACTTCTTTATCGGGGTAGGAAAAAAATTTAGTGTAACATTTTTTTGTTACGCGTCACATTTTGCCGTTACGCGCCATCTTTGTTCTTATCCCTACCACGCGTGATTCGAAGTATACTTTCTCCAGCGGAGTAGGGATTGGCAATAAACTTTATTTAACCAATTTCTGTAAAGTTGCATATAGTGAATTATTTTTTGAAAAATAACGTCATAAAGAAGTTTCACTTCTTCACTTCTTACGAGTGTACCCTAGTACACGCACACATTTTTTTCCGTTTTTACTACTGCAGTTGTAAGTTGCAAGAAGGGAAATACTAAATTGCCCATCTTACTACTAAGTGACTATAGTTGTTACACGGGTAACTTATCTTCTTCAAGACATAATCTAAAAATCAAGTTGTATACCTACAAAGTGGTTAATATCCTGGGCTATGATTGATAGAGATAAAAACAAAGGAATCAAACTTTCTTGTTAAAAAGTTCAAAAATAATAAAAAAATCATAAAAACTTTTATTTTTATACAAACATACATCAAACTTATATTTTGTTATGATATTGGAAGGTAAGGAGGAAATAAGGAGTAGTAGAAACGGAAAAAATTTACCCATCTTAGTACTGGTTGTAACATTGGTAGTAAAACAGGCAACAAAGGATTTAAACTCGAACTTGAATGAAACAATTTATTCACAACACTTGTACTTTCCACAATACATTTTTTTTTATTTTATAGTTTAGCCAACCGGTTTTGCTATACAAGCGTCATCAGCCCTGATAGCCTGATAGCTGATATATAGTCCTGATAACCAGAAAACTGATATATAGCCCTGATGATGTTTATATACGGCGAAACGATTGGCTAAACTATAAAAATAAAAAAGTATATTGTGGAAAGTACAAGTGTTGTGAATAAATTGTTTCAAGAATATAATTCCACCAAGCACCGACGATAAGAAGTATAGAAACTTGAATATTGTTAGATTTAATTAACAAAACTTAATTATTAATTTTGAGTTATAGTATTCAAAATTCATAATATGATTAATAAAATATTGTTTACGCTTTGATCAAAGAGTATGGTTTGATTTTACTTATGTCATAATATTCTTCTTTTGCTGTATAATCTGTGACTACGCTTTCTTAGACGTCCACTACACTGTCATGCAGGCGTTCCATCATTCAAGAATAACGTTTGAATGTTTGTTAATCAATGTAATAATATCAACTTAGATTAATCGTTACACGTCAGTTATAGTAGTATCTTTATGCCCATATCCCCGAAGAGGCAGAGGCGCCACCAGGGCATCCACGACTAGCTGAAGTCACTTACTCACAATGTGATAGGTAGCAAGCTTATCGCTAACCGGGCACATATCCGATCCCGAGCAGCATTTTTTTTATTAGAAAATTGGAAAAACCAAATTTTCTTTTCGCTGTTACAGTTGTTTTATTTTTTGTTGTTGTTACAGTAGTCATTGTGGAACAAAAATACACCAATACCTATTATGAAATGGAAGTCTAACTTTACCATCACGAGATTTTTATTACATCTACCCCTACGAGTAATGTCACTTTGTAACACAAAACATGTCGTTTAACCCCTTAACCGCCATATATAATATCCCCATAATATGTAATAGGTTGGTTGAATTTGCGAGTAAAGAGTCAGCGATATTCTTGGACAGTTTACTAAGTTCTCCCTTCCTGCCAGGCAGCTCGTAAAGGCGAGCATAGGCTTACCGTCGCTAACACCGTGACATCTGACTAGGTGGTAGAGTTTCGCAGCGACTCACCCGGATTGGTACCAGCGCCTTACCTATTCCTGCTGCCATAACGTCATGACGTGTTCTGGTTTCCGGTATACTTACTTTTGCTCAAGGCCTAATATCCCATCTCAGGTTGGTAGCGCACCATTACCACCTTTGGTGTCTTTAGACGGCTGGAATTTTTTACCTTCAGGATATCCGTCTGCTTGTTTGCCTTCCAATATCATATAAAAAAAATTTAAAATAAAACTAACCACAAAACCAGGTGCAACTGTGCTGTGCAGCAGGTCATCGTGGTTACCACCTTTAATATTCCTTTCGTATTAACGTTAAAGCTCGTCATTATTGTATTCCATGATGGAAGGTAGTAGTAGACTTGCACTCGTTGCCTCAGATCTAGAGAAATATAGTAACTCATCAGTAACATCCAAAAAATATTATATAAATACTACGTAATAAGAGGCGGGACTTCCATAAATACATAGCAAACCCGAATTTTGTCTAAAGTTTACTTAAAGTGTCACTTGACATAACATGGTGAAAAGTTATAGCCCGTATAGTTTAAAAGTAAGTCTAAAGACATTTAGATATAAGGCAACTAGTGTCATATGATTTAGGCATAGATTTAGCAATAGCAAAACATAGCAAATTGTTTTTTTTATATGAAAATTGCGCCAAACTGGTAACATCTATGTTCTAAAGGTGACTATGTCTGTTATCATCTCAAGAGCTGTCAGTTCACTGTTAAAACATAAACATAAAAAAACATAAAAGGAGAGCAGTAATGCGCTTTTTAACAGCCGGTCCTACCTTTAAAAGTTAGGTCAACGATCGCCGCACCTTGTAGGGGTGAGAACCACTCTTGATTTTTAAATATTGCCATGCCACAAAATAGGTAATAATATTGAATTTCGGTCTTAGCATGTGTCAATTCTTTTTTTAAATAATTTTTTTCATTTCAATATTTTATGTTTTAGTTAATCAGTATTAGGGCGGGTTATTTCAAATGTTTCTTCATCTACTTTTATAAAATATATGGCTTTCGATCGTTTTTCACGACTACTTTGCCAATGTCAAGTTAGTTAATTAGTTAATTCTTATATAGTCATAAATCACTATGTGCAAAGTCAAGTCAGGTCAGGGTCTTGAGTAAAGCGGTAGCTTCGTTACTCAAGCTCATCTAGGAGATTTGACGGCAGCGAGGAAATAAACGATAGGTATACTTATTTCTTCATCATTATTTCATTCGTTCACTTTCACTGAACAAAATTGATCTAATTCCCACCTAAATTAAGCAATTCACTCAAAATAAACACGAAATTCAATAATAATGAAAAATTCCGACCTCCTTCATTCACGATGGCGCCAAAAACTCTTCAAATTTTTGATCAAGTTAGGCTGCCCATACACGTATAATTACGATATTTTTTTATTATGACACATATTTAATACAGATTCTATCTATTTCTATAGTCATAATATTATGTTACCTATTAAAAATTGCTTTACTAGTCTTCAAATATAACAATAACAATTAAATCGACGCAAAACTACAAAAAGCCGACTTTTTATGAGTAAATGATCAAAATAACAAAAAAAAAATAATAAAAACAGTAGCAGTCGTGGGACTGCCAATAGAAGTGAGTTGAGAGTAGTTAAAACTATATGCAAAAATTATATGAAATTGTTTATGTTTTATTTATTAGTTACATATGATGAGTTAAACAAATCATGAACAAAATATAAATACAAAGTGGTTGAAAAAATAATTAATATACAATTATCTTGTCAGTCAGAAATAGTCGATGTATTAGTGTATACGTGTACACAGGCTACTGCGCGTGCGCTAGTCTGGCTCTCCGTAGCTATAGATATACTATTATCATTAGCATGTCGGTGACGCGAACCGAGGATTTTACCCTATACCAAAACGCTTAACTCGCCTAAAGAAGTTTTCACTTCAAAAATTTGCAATTTCTTCTTGATACTATTGTCAGATCCAGACTTGGTAGCAATCGGACCATCTCGAAAGTAAGCTCTAAATAAAAAAAAAATGAAACCGGGTACGAAATCGATTAACATACATTAAAAGAGGAGTTTTAATTCGTAAAAACCTCCTTTTTCCAAATCGGTTTAAAAGCACCGATAGTATTTTCAGTACTTTTTTCTAGGAACAATAAGGAGCTTCCGGAAAGTATAAAACGAGGGATATGTGTATATATTTCATAGGAAGTGCGATGTAAAAACTGTCATTTTAAGAATATCAAACAAAACGAGGGGTCGTGTTTAAATAGTCGTTAGTCATAAATATATCTACGAGCGTGCTATTTGTAGCGCGTGCGCGACGACGCATACGCCGTGCCATGTTTAAACGCAATCTGAATCTATTTTATGGCGCTAATTATTTTAACTAGTGGTCGCCCGTTGGTCGAAATTCGACCATAATAAATTCTAATATCTGTAATAAGAACGCCATCTTCATTTCTTAAGACCAACTACTTTGTTTCCAAACTTTTTAGTGCGCCATCTGTGATCTTTTATCGTTATTATCAACATATTTGTTTGTGTGTGTCAAATGCACGGTAGAGTGGGTAATGTTTTGTTTATTGATTTAATGTAATTTATAAGCATTATTATTAAAAAATTCTGCACTTCTCCTATACATAAGTGTGCCAAATTTTATGCTCCTGCGTCCTCGCAATTTTCAAAAGGGGTCCAAAGTTTTAGCATCACGAATTAGTATATAGATTTCAAATGTTCATGGAGTATTTTTAACTTCCAATTAAAAAGAAGGGGTGTTATCCGTTTGACTTGTGTGTGTGTGTGTCTGTTTATGGCATACTAATTTTTAAATGGATGGACGAAATTCAATGCGGTTTGTTTGATAAAGCTGTTATTATTAGCAGCATGTTTGTGGTTATGTTTATTAGCTGAGGTAAACGCGATGGTTTTAGCTACATTACAAATAAGTTTTGCCGGCTTTAATCAACACTTAATTTTTGGATCATTAAAACACAAAACATACAAATCCCTGTTTGGGATAAAACCTATGAATCATAAATGACTAAATATGAACTAATTAAGGCAAAAAATAAAATGCGGCTAAACAAGATACATGATTTAATATACTTAGTGCTAAAATAGCCTCAATTTTTCTTGAAATTTTTCCATTTTAATCGGAGATTCTGTTGAAGATTTGAATAAACCCCCTGCCAGGGACAGCATAGACTTACCGTCACTAACACATTGACATCTTACTAGGTGGTAGAGTTTCGCACCGACTCGCCCGGATTGGTACCACCACCTTATCTATTCCTGCCACCATAACGTCAATGCTTGCGTGGACGTGTTCTTGTTGGGGGTTAGGTAGCCGGTAAACTTACGTTTGCTCGAGGCCTAACATTCCGGAATTAAGTTATATTATATCCTTACTGTGCATTTCATTGAGATAGACGGTTCTGTTATTATAAATATTTAGTTGTATTTTTTGCGGTGACACAGCAACTGATTATCAAACCCGTTAAAAAATCTTTAAAAAATTAGTCTGTCGATTGCAAAAAAAAACCAAATCCAATCGGTATATATATGTAGATATCTACATAACACGTTCTATTATAAGCAAACAATAATTTCTGGATTAAATATTTGATATTATATTAATTTATACATAATCGTGATTTGTAAAGGACATAAAATTTTGTTACATTCATAAATTACGAGTTATTCTTTTGATATTATTTTGACATACATTATGTAGGTTCTCATTAGCATTTTTATTATAATATTTCATCTGCGATCTTGTTTATGTAGAGAGGTGGATATCAAACAAACTTGTCTTGTATACATATTTAAATAAAAGAGATATAACTCATAATTATAACTTTCAACATATACAAGTTTTTGCATTCGTATTCTAGACACCAACACAAGGATTACCAGTGTTGGTGTCTAGTGAAGTGTGTGAGGTCCTTAATAAAATTTGATTATGTCAGATTTTTGTTTTATTGATTTGTTTATATTGACAAGTTTATAATTTTTCAAAAAACAGATAAGTACGAATCAAAGTTAATTATGTTATTGTTCTTTTAGACTAACTCCAAAAAAGAGAAGGTTTTCAATTCGAACGTACGTTTTTTTAGTATGTTTGTTACGCGGTTACTCGGTCTTTAGCTAACCGATTTTGATGGTTCTTTTATAGATAACTAGCGGCCTGCCCTGGCTTTGCATGGTTATAAAATACACGTGAAACCTTCCTCTTCAATCACCTTATCTATTAAAAAAACAGCATCATAATCCGTTGTGTAGTTTTAAAGATTTAAGCATATAAAGGGACATAGGGACAGAAGAAGCCACTTTGTTTTATACTATGTAGTGATAGAAAGATAGCTTATTCCGTCATGGACCCATATTAGTTTTATCATGATCCTACTACTGGTTATTTATGCACTATAAAGTATACCTTAAAAACTAGTAGTAGGATGTTGATAAAATTGAAATAGGACCATTTTGGAAACATTTGCTATCTTTCGATGAATTATCAAATCGCGAGGTAGGTAGGTAGGGTAGGTAGGTAGGGTAGGTAGGTAGGGTAGGTACCCAATGAAAAGATGGAGTTGGTTTTTTTCAGTTATACTGCGCTTTACTATTGTATTTTAATAAACAAATAGGTATTAGATATCTACTTTTAACAACAAATGCGTTGTATAGGTATCTTAAAGGAGTAAAAAAATGGATAAAATAATTATTTAATAAACAAAAGGCACTTAGAGGTTTTTTTAATTGTTGAACCGACTCGTGTTACCTTGGTTAGATAAAATTAATAATTAATAAACAAAATTAAGGCACTAAGCGGTTTTGACGTACCTTGATGGTTTCCTATTTATTCAATTTTTATCTCCGTATTAATATTTTAAAGTGATATTTAAAACATTTGGTTGTGTTTAATTTTTTACCTAGTTACTTCCTAATATTTTAAATGTTGCATTTAATAAATACATATGTTTATGCCCAATTCTATTTATTTTTTAGTACCTATGGAATGCTACCTACGGAATTTTTATATATTTATAATTTGCAGTTACAAATTTTTAAAGCTGCCAGTCAAAATATATGATAATGATATCAGTAAACAGTAACGTCTCAGATTTGATATCATCGAAGATAGAATAATAGTGCAGAAGTAATTTTATCAGGTGCTAAACGAGTGAGCAAAGAGGACATGTGTCGGAAGCGGGAGCGCCCGCCGACGGAGGGAGAGGGGCCGGCGTCCGCCGAGCGCCGCAGTCCGCGCGAGGTGCTGCCGACCGACGGAGCCCTACACCGTAGTGCTGCGCGCCTACACTAGACATCGATACTTTCCACCGACCGCCTTTGTTTACCCCACGCGCGACCAACTGTTCCAAGTGATCCAGTGTTTTGTGATCAGTGAAAGTGTTTGTGTTTATGGAGTACTCGCCTTAATCCTCGAGCCTGAGCTCGAACCCAGCTATGGCGGCC
>NJDD01006912.1:49725-63262 GCA_002245505.1 Calephelis nemesis
CGAGATCGACACCGGTGAAGAAGATATTGCAGCCATTGCTAAACAGATTTCAGATCACGCGGAAGCCATATACCAGACTTGGAAAGCGCGTGGCCTTGCACCCACTGAGATTTTGTCATGCAGGCCCACGCCCGGCCTTAAACTGGCTGAAAGTTTGCGGACAAAGCCGAAACCGGAGCCCAAACCTGACTTGAAACAGCGCCCTGAATTTCGTAGGGACCGCCCTGAAATTCGTGACCAGAGATCGGAACCTCGCAGAGAACAGAGGCTTGAACAAAGAGCGGTTCGTGAACCTGAAAACGAAATGGTTGAAGCTACCTTGCCACCAGATTTGGTTCCAGAGCGTAATGGTACGAGTGCAGGAGCAAACCTCAGGCGTGTGGATTCTGCTGCTATGAGGCTGGAGGTTGCTCGTGAGGAGGAGAGACTCCTCCGTGCATTGCGAACTGGTGGGGTGGTAGCTGAAAGGCCATCGGAGAGGCCTGATGTTGTTCCTCCAATATCCTTAGTGGATTATGCTAAAAGTCGTTACCAAGACAGGCTTGACACGGGGGCTAGGAAACCTGTGGCCGGGGCCAGTGGTGAGCGGCGAGCTTCGTTTGGCTCACATGTGACAGAAGCCAGGTCCAAGTTCGAAGCTCGTGCTCGGCGAGCATCTAGCGCTGGTGCCGTTGAGTCGACCTCATCGGGTGCAACGCCAGTTCGTCCGTTCCTGACCCGTGGATCTGTGGCTGAACGTGTTCTTATGTTTGAACGTTGTCCTAGTGAAGCGACCTTGGAACTTGCGAAACGGAAGTCTCCAGCAGCGACCACTTGGCGAGGACCTCACGACGTCATCAATAGAGCTCAGGTATGTAATAGTCAAATAGTTCTAATTACTGGCCAGTTTATACTGATACTGCTACTAAGATTCCAACTTGGTTGTAATGATTCTAGTTACATCAATGGCATTAAGAAGTATCTAAATATTAGCATACAACATCTAAATCGTATCTAGATACTGCCTTGTGGCATTACGAGTATTCCTAAAAACATTTATGTATTAAAAAGTAAAATGTTTGTATGTTCTGTGGGTTTTTCAGTTGCATTAAAAAAAGTGACAGCGATAGAGTCCGACATAATTTTGTTTGTTTTAATATTGTATACCTACTGTGTAGATTTTTCTCTGTATCTATGTTATTAACACGGTGAATCTGAATGACCATCGAATTAAATATACAAAATAGGTATAACTGTTCGTCTGCAAATTCGGATGTGTCTCAAACATTAAGTAATAAAACTGACGTTAACTTTTGACATTCCGATTTCAGCTAGATACCTTTTGGATAGATATAAACTTTCGAATGAAATAGTTAATTATGGGGTAGTTACTACTAGAAGCTAACTCAGAGTTAAATAACTCAACTCACTATAAAATTTAACCCAGAGACTTGGAAGCGGTCCTCAAAATATATTTCAATAAATGGTATTTTCAGGAAAGTGTAAAACAAATGTTTTTGACATAATTGAGACAAACTAAGTAGCGTAGAATATGTCGATGCGATTACTTTTGTGTTTGTATCTTTGAATACATTCAGTTAGTAACTTAATTAATGAAAAGAAACTACCAAATTTCTCAAAGAAAGTAATAATTAAATAAAATAAATAAGTATCTTCACGTCCATATTCACTAAGAAGTAGGCAGAGGCACAACCAGGGCACCCACGACTAGCCGAAGACTCTTAAGTCCTACAGTGGAATAGGTGGCAAGCCTATTGTCAAACCGGACACACGTCCAATCCCGAGCAACATTTTTTATTAGAAAATTGGAAAAACCAAATTTTCATTTTATTGCCTAACCCGGGAATCGAACCATGAACCTCATGAAGACAATTCCAACACCCGAACCGCTACACCACAGAGGCGATAAGCAATTTAATCCATTTTTTATTTGACTGTACCTTATAAGTAAAACAATCGTGTAGTTCTCTTACTAGTCTGTGATAAAATATGAAACTGATAACTAAGATTTTATCTTTTTATCAGAATTCCAAACAAAAATGCTGAAAAATGTGTTGAATAGTACATTATCATGTTTTTACGCAAGAATAAATATTTAACACTAGCTGTCCCGGCGAACTTCGTTTCACCCGTTCAGTTTGTATGGGAAAAATTAAAATATTGATTTTCCCAGTTTCCTCGCAATTTTTCCCTTTTTCTTATCTTTTAAGCCTTCCCTGGACTCGAACAAATAATTCGCAACCAAAATTAGCAAAATCGGCTCAGCCGTTCTCGAGTTTTATCGAGACTGACGAACAGCAATTGATTTTTATACATATAGATAATATAACTTTTTTACGTCACCATGCGTAAGGAAAGACAATAATGTAAAATTAAAGTTAATTTACGAGTACTATTTGAAGTAGGATATAAATAATTAAGCTCAGTAAAACTGCAAAACCCGACTCCAACTATTTCATGGATAATTCTATTTTCAAAAGATAACAAAGATTCTGAATGTTTCCGAAATGGTCCAACATTAATTAGGTATATCAACATCTAACTAGTTATTTTTAGTTAATAACATCTCTTTATAATCATTAATGATGATGTCGTCAAGATAAGTGACAGTTTCGCGCAACTTTCATATAAAAAATTTTTTTTCACCTAAATCATATGACACTAGTTGCCTTATATATGAATGCCTTTAAATAAAATAAAAAATAAAATAATTTTATTTCAGACAAAGTCCATATCAGGTTAGTTACGTACAAAATTTAAGAAAAAATAAATAAAAAGAAAAATATTAGTAATTAAAAAAATAATAAAATAAAACGTACTAGCATTTAATTTAAATATTTGCCCTGATGACTCTATGTGTAATAATGCTATGTGTAAATGAGTATGTACCCAATGCCGTAACATCGAGCCATCAGGTTTATCACTAATGACTTTGAGGATGCTGTTGGTGCTCCCGCGCACCCTATTCAGCAAGGACACGATGCGTTTGCGCAGCACAGTATGAAAACCGTCAATGCGCGCATCCGCAAACATGCCCAAAGCACTACAGTAGCGCGGTAGACCCAACAACACCCTGAGACCATTGTTATATTGCACCCGAAGAGCGTTGATAGCCTTCCGTGTATAGTCAAACCACAGACCGCTTTAGACTTACTATCAAATTAAACGGGTTATACCTATCTGTCAAGTGTCTTGTGTCACTTAAGCTAAACTTTATACAAATTCGGGTTTGCTATGTATCTATGGAAGTCCCGCCTCTTATTACGTAGTATTTATATACTCTTTGATAAGTGACTTTTTTGCATTAAGTATAACTTAATAACCACTAGTCATAGTCAAACATACAGTCGATTTGGTAACCTACTCTTTCTTGGAATCAGTTAAAGAAACACCAAAATCGCAGCGCAAAAGGTCGTATGTCTGAACGACCGCGACTACGACGCGACATAGAGATGTCTAACCATATTTTAAGAGTACTATTTCAATTATGCGCTTCGGCTATATTCGTTAAGCTTCGGAAATCCGAATGTTTTTTTAAGATCACATCACATTTCATAATTTCAAAGATCACATTTCATATTATTATCGATAATAATGTGAAACCGGTATTAATTTTTTGTATATAGAAATTTTTATTTGACAATTGAAAAAACATTTTCTTTTTGATGCCCGACCCGGGGTCGAACCGAGATCCCATGGAAGTCAAAGTCAAGCCATATGAAATATCACTTCATAGTATAAAACAAATTCACTTCCTCTGTTATTGTTCTTTTGTATGCTTAAATCTTTAAAACTACGCAACGGATTTTGTTGAGGTTTTTTTAATAGATAGAGTGATTGAAGAGGAAGATTTATATGTATATTTCATAACTGTGTGAAGTCGGGGCGGGCCGCTAGTTGTAAATAATACAAGTATCTACTTTCGTTTGACTTTATAAGCATTTAGACCAGGGGTGGGCAAATTACGGCCCGCGGGCCGGATCAGGCCCTTGAGAGGTTTTAATCAGGCCCGCCGAGGGTTTTTTATAGATAAAATATCAAAAATCATCTAAATGGCTAATATAAAAAGGCTATGGATATATGAACAAGTAAGATACTGAATCGATACTTCAAACATATGTATTGCGTATTTCATATGTTAAGACTTCGTAAATAGATTATATTTCAATAAAGGATTGTAAAATAAAAAAATGCCTTATATTATCTTTATACAACGTTTTATAATCGTAATATTTACTGCTATTTTTAGGTGTCCTAATAAACCGGCCCGCCACTAGATTTTTTTTTAATTTACCGGCCCGCAGTCAAAAGAATTTGCCCACCCCTGATTTAGACCTATATTCGTGAATGTTAACGAGCCACGTGAATGGTCCAATGTTAGCTGAGGAATTCGAAATAGTTGCGATTACGTAGAAGCGAAGTTACGATCTCGTTGCTGGAATCGGGTCACGCGTCCAGTACCACAGTCTCCGACTAGCAAGCTCTAGCCACAGTATTTATGATGATGATCACCGGAATAATGATTAGTGATCTTGGCTTCTGCCCAAATTACCAAAAGACATATTCATACCAAGTACAGTACTACTGTTTAAATTATGCGCTTCGGTTTTACACTTTTTACTCTTTTTACACTTTATACTTTTATTTTTGAATTGGCTGACCTAATCTAAATTTAAGCGAAATAATATTTAAAAAATATTCGGATTTCCGAAGCTTGATATCCGAAGCTAATAATTTAAATAGTATTTCTGTGTGATTATAATTAAACATTTCAAAAAAGACTAGAATGTTCTTTAAAAGATTCATCCATCTCAAAGATTTAATTTACTGTACTGTAAATATCTATTTGGGCATAAAATTCCAATTTGCTTCTCATTTCATCTCTTTTCTCGTCTCGTTCAAGTTCACTATGTATTTGAAAACTCATTTATATATTCAAGACTTTCTTAGAATATGAACTCCTCTAAATGCTTTCGACGGGGTAATCTAAACTTAATTTGGTGTAGATCTAACAAATAGTTTTGAAAACAAAATTTTCTCTGAATTAAATAATTCGAGCTTATGAATGATTTAGCTTATTAAACTTTTTTAATTTTAACTCATGAGACGTAACACAATAATAGTATTTAACTACTTCATAGTGGAAGTGTTTTGTGTTCAATCTTATCGAGGTAGCATTTTTACTAAGAGTCCTTGAGTACCTGCTTGTACGTAATCCTAGACTTATAAGGGCTCCTTACCAGTTACTCAGCTAGCCCAGCTTAGCCTAGCTCAGCTTAGGCTACTATAGCCTAGCCTAGCCTAGCCTGAGTTTCACCAAAAAAGATTAGTTTTTTTATTATAAACGTTTAGATAATATGTTGTTTTGGTCATTAATGCTTAATATAATGCAAAAATAAATCTAAAATTCATACTGTTTGATTATCCCTTATACAACCTGCATATGATGCTGCAAAGAATCATTTCGATCAAGTCAAATATTGTACTAAAAAATCCGCATTTAAATCGATCCATCCGTTTAAAAGTTATATCGCCATACGTTAAACTTCTAATTATAATAGCCCTCTTTTTCCGTTGTGAAAAATGAAACAAAGTCATATAAAATTTTGATATTTATAACTCTCAGGGCCACATGCTTATTCCTGAGTTATGTTTAATTTTGAGTGAAACTTTCAAAACATAAAATGATTTAACATCCCCAAGTGACAAGCTAATTCAGAGTTAAATACTTAACCAAGGAACGTGCAAGTGTCCCGTAGGGCCACTTGCACATTCTTGGGTTAAGTAATTAACTCTGCGTTAGCTTCTAACTATAGTTAAATCACTTTGTATTTGACAGCGTAACTCAACATTAAATTTAACACTAAAACGTGTTAGTGGCCTGTCACTTTATATTTGGCAGTTTGATTCATTTTTAAATTTAAAACATAGTGACATACTACAGCCCTAACCGTCTTCTCACAAAAAATAAATTAATACTCATTAAACACATGTGAAAACAATACCAGTCCACTAACCGCCTTGCCACTAAAAAAATAACGCTTATTTAAAACTAGACATTATCTAAAATTAAATCAAATTTTAAATCTTAATCCTAATTAACCAATAACTTGCTGCCACGTCATTCATTTGTAGCATATTATTGGGTGGATGTCAATTTTAGACAGTGTTTACTGGAAAAGGCGTCTAATTTTTTTTTGTAAGATGACTGCAAGTGGTCTTGAGAAAGAGAAAGAAGAGAAAGAGAAAACATCGAAGACCACATAAAAAAGAACAAATCTATTTTTTTTAAACATAGCTCATTTATTTTTTTACACTTTATTGTACACGTACCTGATAGATAATTGACAGCGAGAAACTACAAATATAAATATTGTACAAAAGGCGAGCTTATCTTTAACAAGAAATATCTTACAATAAACCTAAGATAGAGAAAAACAATACGAAATAAAAAGCTACAGGTAGACAGTGTTTGTACACTGCTTAAGATAAGTACAGTGCTTAAGATTAAAGAAAAGTAATAAAACTTAGTTAAAATTATAAACTACTCTACATAAATTCTTATTTAATTCTATTAACATGTAGAGGACTATATTTGATATTAAGATAAATTTAAAAATATGAGTGTAGAGGAGTGTTAGTGCAACTTAGTCCCTCTTTTAGTTAAAATGTGGGGCAAAGCCACGCCCTACGTATAGATATTATGTAAAAAACCTAGAGTATGTAAATAAATAACCGTTTTATCCCGGTTCATATAAATACACGTAACTCAGTGATTGATCACAGAATTTCGTGGTAAGTCCATTGTTCTTTACTCAAATCCCTTTTCCTCCCATTTCCCTGAATAATTCAAAGAATTCTAAGATTAATCTCATAAAACGGTCTCGTAGCTTATTGATAATACTCTAAGCTCAGTCTTTTGTGTATTTGTATGAAAACACACACACACACACACATTCACACACATACACGCGCGCAAACTCAGACACAAACACACAAACACTGATACACACAGCCACACACACATTAAATACGCAAATTAAATAAATCAGTTAGCTTGTGTATTTGTATGAAAAACACCGACATACACCAAAAAAAAATACAATCTCTCTCTATCTCTCTCACATACATCATACTTTAAATAATTAAATAAGATTTACTAGAGACGTCTCCCGCCTTTCGCATTGTTATTATTAAACACAAACTAACGAATTCCAAGGTTTAAGTTGAGATTATAAAGTGTATTACAGTTGTAACTTCAGACTTGGAGTAATTTAATCTACGTTTATTAATAAAACGATATGTGTTATTAATATACTCTAAGGTACTCCAATGCTTGAATCAAGTTTATTATTAAACTAGCAGTTTCACGCAGCTTCGCCTGCGTAACTTGGCTTTTACTGCACCGATTTTGATAAAACAAAGCCTATGTCACTCAGGGATAATGTAGCATCATAAGGGTGAAATAATTTTTGAAATCGGTCCAGTAGTTTCGGAACCCATTCATTTCAAACAAACAAAAAAATCAAACCTATCCTCTTTATAATATTAGTATAGATCTACATTTATATACAAAGTGAAATTAAAACACAGGATTTCCTATCTCTGTGTAAAACAATGCAGAATTCAGAAAAGGCTGTGCCGCAGTAAAATACTACTTTAAGAAAAGACAATATTATATAACTAATCTCTGCTATTATGCAAGAACATAGATTATAAAAAGTAATTTACATGCGTACATTTCCTCTTTATAATATTATTATTAGATGACTTGGGTTTGACTTTAGATGCCTCTTAGTTTTCATTGTGCATGCAGACACATAATTTTATTATCGGGTGGGTAGTTGAATATATAATTTATAGCGTTTTATTAATTATATTTAAAGTAATAAGTATGCAATAGCAAGCTAGTATTTTGGTAGTATGACTTACTACTTTAATGTACCTACTAGGTTTGCCCTCGTCTTATCATATGAGCTACCTGCTATTATAAGTCCCGTCAAAATCGATTTAGCCGTTTCAGAGATTAGCTAGAACAAACAGACACACAGCCAAAATTTTTAAATCATATTGTTTTGGTACTGTATAAAGATCATAGCCATATAGGTACAAAATAGCAATTATTTCAATATTACAGACACTCATACATATTTTATTTATTAGTTTAGATGTAAAATTTACAACATACATACTATAAAATTCTTATAAACATTTCTATCACACATAGGTAACAGGTTAGACATATGCGATAAAAAAAAATCACACATATTTGCGGTTGAAATGAACTGTTTTGTGACAGTATTATTCGTGATGCTGTCATTCTAATGTATAAATATTAATAGTTTGTCTATATCAGGGACGTATTCAGCAGGCTTACGATTTGTATTTTGTAATTTTTGATTCCTGGTTCAAGGAATATAGTATAAATAAATTAAATGTTGAATGTGACTAGATCAATGAATTCGAGTTATTAACCTCTTCCGCGGGCACTCGTTCAGATATCTGAATAAAATGCGGCCTCACTGTGAGCACAAGGCGCTACTCGCGAGCTGCTAGCAGCTCGCGCAGCACGCGATATGAGTAATTTGAATGAGTTTGCACTCAAAGTACCCTTGAATAAGTCCTACACTCATTTGGAAACATCGACTTTAGTATGGACTTTGATGTCTGGAGATGTAGACTGATTGATATCGCCTCTGTAGTCTAGCGGTACGGCGTCGGGCTTGACTTCTTGAGATCCTGGGTTCGATCCTCGGGTCGGGCAACAAACGATAATCAGAAAATGTATATTTTCAATTTTCAAATAAAAATAAATTTGGCATTGGATATATATGCCGGTTGGAGATAGGCTTGCCATCTATCACATTATGGGACTTAGTGTCTTCGCCTAGTCGTGGTTGTGCCTCTGCCTACCCCTTTGGGGATATGAGATATGGTACAGATGGGATAATATACTGTAATTGGTATATGTAACTCTTGAACTTTCTGACTATTTCCATGCACTACAATCATATAATTACATCTCCCCGTTGCGACGTGAAAGTGGGACAAACAAACACACTTTCGCATTTAAATCGGCCGCAAGCAAATCTTTTAAAGAAAAAAGTAATAGTTTATCGGATATTGTTATAAATGTCTCTGTGGTCTAGCGGTCTAGGTGTTGAACTTGACTTCATGAGGTTCCCTGGTTCGATTTCCGGGTCGGTCAACAAAAATGTGGGTTTTCCAATTTTTAAAGAAAAAAAATGTTGCTTGGAATTGGATATATGCCCGATTGGCATTAGGTTTGCCACTTATCACATGGTAAGACTTAGTGTATTCGGCTAGTCATGGGTTCTCTGGTTGTACCTCTGCCTAACGCTTCGGGGTTATGGCGTGAAGATACCAGTTTTAGCCTGTGCCCGCGTTTTTGCTTAACGTGAATTTAAGCTATTTGACACATTTCTCTTTCAACAAAGCTGTATCAGCGCATTTTACATTTTAAGTTAAATAGTTATTTTTTTAATTGTACCAGTATAATTTAAAAAAAAAATAAAGCATGTTTAAGCAGACAAACATCCAAACTGAAAAAAGACTGGGACTTACTGTCTTCCGCTAGTCGAGGGTTCCCTAGTCGTATCTCTGGCTATATCATCATTATAGTCTAGTCTTGGTCTCTTCAGCTTGCCATGGGTGCCCTTGTGCCTCTGCCTACCACTTCGGAGATATGGGCGTGAAGATACTTTTTGTTATAAATGTTTTTGTTACATGAAATAAAAAGCATCGATACTCGTGTTAAATATATTGTTAACCATAACACAAAGCGTCAGACATGTATGCACAGCTGTGGCTTATATAAATATCGATTCATTTGTTTCATTTCGTCTTAACATTGTGACTCTTGGAGCCTGGAAGGTAAGTCGTTTGCAGTACAGATTAAGTAAACGAATACGAGGCCTTTTGTTATTTCGGTTGCTCAGATATTAAAAGACAATTATTTTGTTTGATTTTGATTGCTTGTGCCGTACCTGGTATTAGATACATGTACAGTAGTACTTTATAAATGATGCGCTTCGGCTATATTCCTCAAGCTTCGGAAATCCGAATGTATTTTGAAGATCTACATAACGTTGTTATTACAAAATCATTTCGTAGAATTTAGTTTGGCTCAGCCAATTTAAAAATAAAAGTATAAAGTGTAAAAAGAGTGAAAAGTGTATATAACATAATTTAAATAGTAGTACCGTATATATACATGTATTATTTCATATTTAATACATAAATGAAAGAAAATATTCCTGTGGTGGTTTCTCTCGTCTCAAGTCTTCCATGAAAATCATTTAGCGATCGGAATAAAGAGAAGACTGTGCTTGACTTCGGGTCTTTAACAATCTTTATGTTAAATGTCGTCAAAATCGATTCAGTGCTTTAGCCGTGAATGTATAATAGAAAATTTTTCGTATATATGATATCATTAAGCATATGTATGCTGATAGAATAAGTACCTTAAGGCTGTGCACCTTACAGTTATAGGAATAGGTACGTACCTACGTGTAAACATTTTCCTATTTATGATTTTTAGAAAATTACATAAATCAAGTCCGTAAACAATTTTATGGAAATGTTTTTAGTTCCAAAAATAAGATTTATATAAATATTTTTGTTTATATTACATTAATTTATTTTTAAGCCTTTGAGTTTCCTCCTTTAAAGTATTCACATAAAATATGTTAATATATCTACACGTAAAAATTAAAATCAACATACAATGACTTAAAATATTCTAGAAAAATTTTCGTTTCTAAAACAAGGCAAAAAGACAATTGAGATAATTGCGATTGTCTTATTGCTATGTAGATGCAATGTAGTATATTTTTAACCGACTTGCAAAAGAGGAGATTGTCAATGATTCGGTACATCTTTTTTGTATGTTTGATACACAATTTGACTATAATATTTACATATTAAACTACCACCATTTCCAAACGTAGCCAGACAGGAGAAGAAACGTCAAAACAAATTCTCAATAACCAGATCCTTAACCTATCTGCCTTGTGCTACCACCGTTTCCAAACCTAGCCAGACAGAAGAAGAAAAGGCAAAGCAAACTTCTTGGCGAACAACACATCTTGTTCCTCCTTTAACTGTTAATAATTATAACAAATATTTAACTAAAATCGCTTTTCTACAAGCAAACAAATCCTTTGACGCCATAGTTTGTTTTCCCTAACAACAACTCAAATAACTTCCTTCAGTCTTTTAAATGGAAATGATCTGATATTACAAGGAATTTAATTGTATAATTATACGAACGGACATGCAGTTAACATTATTTTTGTAAATCTTAAATTTTTGGTTCGGCACATGCACTTTCTCACTATTATGTATGTATCACGTATGTATGTTTGTATAATATGTATAATAGGAATATACGTGTTGTATATAATATATGTGCATACCGAACAGTTGCCCAAGTGTAGCTTCTTACATTTCAGAAGGCATACCTTCTGTAAAGTTTCTGGACCAAAGTATATAGCGCATTTGTCAAAATGCCAATTTCTCGATCGTTTAACCCGTTTAAATTTAAAAGCTAAGTTATTGTTTCTGCAAGCGACATGTGGAATGGCTCTTTGAATTACGATTTTGGAACTGAACATTCATTGAGATTGACCCGTTCCAGTTGGAACAATAAGCATATTACTTTTTTTTTGTTGCACTATGAATTTTCAAAAAACGAAAATTTTTTCAAGTGAAAAAAACGTAAATATTAATTTTGGCGCCATCGAGAGAAAAGATGGTCGAAGTTTTTTCATAATTATTGAATTTCGTGTTAACATTGAGTGAAATTGGTCAATTTTGGAGGCATTTTGTACAATTTTGTTCAGTGAAAGTGCACAAATGAAATAATCATGAAGAAATCAGCGTATCGTGTATTTCGTCGTTGCCGCCAAAAATCATTACATGAGCTTAAATAATCAGGCCACCGCTTTACCCAAGAGCCTGACATGACTTGCTGACGACTTATGACTGATGACTAATTATAATTAATTAAAATGGCTATAAAATTTGATGCAAATTTCTACATGACTAATGGCAATATACTAACGTGAAGGCCAAAACCTAAAGAAAGAAGAAGAAAGAACGTAAATATTTTTAAAATATATTAAACAATTATTCAAGCTCTGTGAAACTGCAAAAAACCGACTACTATTTTATTACCAAGTCACAATTATTTTATTGTCGTTTTAAAAAAATGTCCAAAATTTTATTAAGATCCGATAAGTGGTTTTTGAGGTACATTTAATATTGCATATTTTTTTCGTATCTTGACATCATCGCTGCAAGTGTTTCCATTTTTTTATTAACTAGCCGACCCGGGAAACTTCGTATCGTATCTGATTCTTTTACATATTAGGATGAATAATTTCGATAAGTATTACAAAGTCAAACCTACAGATCCAAACTAGTAAAAGAAAATATTTTAAATATTATTCTATGAAGCTTTTGGGAGAAAAATACAATATTTTCACTTTTTACGAAAGTGATAAACATATTTATTCTAGTTGAAAAATATGAAAAATACTTTTGTCTTGTTATCAATGAGAACTTAGATATCAAACCTTGTAATGTTAATGATGTTATACTTTCGACAGAAAAAAAACTTTCTTTCTAAGCTCAATTATTATATTGTAATACTAGCCGCCCGCCCCGGCTTTGCACGGTTAGGAAATATACATATAAACCTTCCTCTTCAATCTCTTTATCTAATCTATACATATCTAAACTACGCAACGGATTTTGATGCGGTTTTTTGAAAGAAAGAAAGAAAGAAAGAAAAAATATTTATTTGCGGAATATGAGTGTTACAAAGATGTTACAAAATTATTTAAGCGTTTCAACATATTCTACCAACTTGTGGTGTGCAAATATTTAATAGGTTTTAATCAGATTACTAATTTTAATTATTTAATTACAATCTACAACACACTGTATTTTGTATTTATTATAAGATTATTTATTAATACAACAATTTTTAGAATGTAATTAATTTATCCCTGTCTATCGTAAACTACCACCGTTTCAAAACCTAGCCAAACAGGAGAAGAAACGGCGAAACAAACTCCTGCGTACCCGGCATTCTGCAATTAATAATCATATTAGAAATACTGAATTATTTATTCTTATCTGCAAGAAAATCTTTGACACTGTTATAATTTTTCTCTAAAAGTAAGTTGAAAACCTTTTTTCGAAATCTGCTAAATGGAAGTGATTTAAGATTATCAGGAATTTTGTTGTATATACGAATTGACATGCAATACACATTATTTTTGTAAATGTTGATTTTTTGGTTAGGCACATGTAGTTTCTCACTATTTCTAAAATGAGATAAACCTAGGACTTCAGCATTCGTATGAAACAAATGATGATGTTTTTTTACAAATACACATACAGCTAATATATACCTAGTCTTGCCATAAATATTGTAATAAAGAAAAAAAATATTTTTTTAACTGCAAATAACATATATTACTTTTACAGTGTGTTAGTTTAATACATA
>NJDD01006916.1:1915-16472 GCA_002245505.1 Calephelis nemesis
GATTTGGAAAATCCAAATTTTCTTTTCGTTGCCCGACCCGAGATTCGAACCCGGGATCTCATGCAGTAAAGCCCAATAAATGAACCGCTAGACCACAGAGGCGATCAATGTCATATCAGAAGTAGGTAAATATTTATTTCGCATCCACCTTTATAACGGTTCTTGTGAATTGTGGGGCCCATACACAGGTACCACACATTATAAAGACCCATTGCTATCCTGAGGCCGGGGTGTGAGATGTACTCGTATTAGAATCTACAACTGCTATCGTCGGCACTTGGTAGAATTCCATTGTATACACACGTTTTTTTTGTTAACACTTGTACTTATCCACAATATATTTCATTTAACACTTTCTGTTACTTTCTACCAAACCGTTTTCACTTTTTACAGCATCATCAGGGCTTCGAAACTAAAGATAAAAAAGACTGTTTTAATTTAACGTTCAATACTTATTTGGTTGGATGTCCATTACATTGTGGATAAGTACAAGTATTAACTACAAAAAAACGTGTGTGTGTGTACTCGTATTAAGCAAGTCTACCGTTTACTCTACCTTCTGGTCAGGAACATGGCGCTGTAATCATGGCGGCAGAAATAAGTACTCTATACTCTAAGACCAGTAATGACACATTTAAACTTTTATAAATCCGTGTTGGTCCGGGCTCCTTTGAAGAATAGACCATCTGCCTTCCTGCCAGGCAGCTCGTAAAAGGCGAGCGAAGGCTTACTGTCACTAATACCGCGACACCTGACTAGGTGGTAGAGTTTCGCAGCGACTCAACCGGATTGGTACCACCGCCTTACCTATTCCTGCCGCCATAACGTCATGACGTGTTCCAGTTCGGAGGGTAAGGTAGCCGGTAAACTTACTTTTGCTCAAGGCCTAACATCCCGGCCTCAGGTTGGCAGCGCACCATTACCACCTTTTGTGTCTCTAGGCGGCGGAAATTTCTTACCATCAGGAAATCCGTCTGCTTGTTGTCTTCAAATATCATAAATAAAAAACCTATTAAAAACTGCTAAACAGAGAGGCCACCGGTTTAATCTACGCAGAAAATGCGGACCAGCATCCTAGCCTAATCAAAAGTTTAATATATTTTTTTATGTTATAGGAAGGCAAACAAGCAGACGGGTTTCCTGATGGTAAGAAATTCACGCCACCTAGAGACACCAAAGATGGTAATGGTGCGTTGCCAACCTGAGGTCAGGATGATAGGCCTCGAGCTAAAGTAAGTCTACCGGCTACCTTACCCTTCGAACTGGAACACGTTATGACGTTATGGCGGCAGGAATAACATTATATGCAATATTATACATTGCATTTCCATTCGTATATTTTACCAAAATCCATAATAATCTGAAATTACTTCCATGAAAAAGATTTTGACTCAAGATATTTGATTTGCTATTAATGAAAACATGTTACATATATTGTAAAATAATCTTTTAAACAAATAAAACATTATTAATAATTATAAACTTAATTTGATTGAAGAAGTTATGATTGCCGAGGAGTTTGTTTCGCAGTTTCTTCTCCTGACTGGATAGGTTTGGGAACAATGGTAGTAAAAACCAGATAGGTAATAGGCCTGGTTGAGTTTGTTTTGTTGTTTCTGACTAGGGTTTGAAATAGTGGTTGTGTACAGTAGATAGGAGTAAAATTAATGTATCTTCAAAATTGTAATAAATTATGAAGGTACAATTTTCCACGATACCTAGACCCCGACCATGCAACTGCCATACAAATTTGGCTACTCGGCACATGCACTTTTAAGTAACTTTGCTACGTACATGAAAACCTGCATGTTGAGAACGTCCTTTCTCGAGATCTATCATGAAAGTTTTGTAGAAGCAGAATCAGAAAAATCTTTTTTTTCTTTGATTATACAAATTGTACTTGTGCACGTCGACAATTTTATAAACTACCACCAGAATGTTTTTTTTTAAACAATTTATTCACAAACACTTATACTTTCCACAATATATTTTTATTTTTTATTTTTATAGTTTAGTCAACCGGTTTAGCTATACAACCATCATCAGGGCTATATAACAAATTGTTGTATAGTGAAACCGGTTGGCTAAACTATAAAAATAAAAAAAATAAAAATTGTGTAAAGTACAAGTGTTTGTGAATAAATTGTTTCAAAAAAAATTCCACCGAGCACCGACGATAAGAAGTATTGAAACTATGATTTTTTTAGCAAAATGCCTTGTACTATTCCTTAATTGACTGCCTGGTTGGTCGAATGGCTAGCGTACACGCCTAGCACCTCGACCGACTGCGAAGCTCGGGTTCGATTCCCGACGGGGACAAGCATTTGTGTGATAAACATTTAGATGTCTGCGTTTCCGGGTCTGAGTGTTAATTAAAATTATTCTGGTATCTATATAAGCATTTCTATGTATTAGTATCGTTGACTAGCACCCATGACACAAGCATATAATTTGCTTAATTTGGGGTTAGATTTAGTTTGTGTAAATTGTCCAGGGATATAAATAAATATCCCTGAAATAATGTAATAAATACTTATTCATCAATATATTTTCTTACATAACATTTCAAATGACATCAAGCCATCAAATCCGATAACTAAACCGCTAGAGCTCGGAGGCGAAAACGTATTTTATTTATTTTATTAAAATAAAACAAGTTTTGATTGATCGAACCTGGGATTTCGTATAATAGTCAACGCTCATTCTTCACTAGACCCTAGAGGTGTACAAACTTTATATCAAAATTGAGCAGAAACACGTTGCCAAACTTCCACTAAGTGCGGATGTAGAGTTAAGGAGTATGTAATGACAAAGTGGCAAGTGTAAAGTGTAATTATCAGTTAATTGACTGGGACATTATAAAACTGGGTAAAGTGTCCAAGTTTTAAGTACCTATAACTTTAGCACTAACATCTTATTATACTTAGTGACGGAGAACAACTTTGCTACCCTTTACTTATCGCTTTTCTTCGGTCGGGTTTCGATACGGTCGAATATTTCACAATTTGTTGCGCACGGCTTCGCCCATGTTTAAATTTTATTTTAAACAACTAAAAATTGTCTTTTCGCCCGTATTCCCAAAGACTAGACGAAGGTACAACAAGGGCACCCACGTCTTGAAGAAGAGATCTACTTCCTCATATGTCGCGTAATATTAATGAAACTTTTTGACTCCTTCACGCAAATCTGAACCGATTTTTATAAAATATGGCACACACATACAGAGTTGTTTGGATAAACACTTAGGATAGTTGTTATCCAGAAACAATGTTCCTGTGGGACCACAATTAACCACGCCGGCAACACCGCGGGCAACAGCTAGTTTTAAAAAAATATTATAACCTCGGTACAATTTTTTTCTTGTCTTGACGTGTTCCGGTTCGGAGGGTAAGGTAGCCGGTAAACTTACTTTTGATCGAGGCCTAACATCCCGGCCTTAGGTTGGCAACCGTTACCACTTTTGGTGTTTCTAGGCGGCGTGTATTTCTCAACATCAGAAAATCCGTCTGCTTGTTTGCCTTTCAATATCATAAATAAAAATAAATGTGCTGAAATTTGTTATTCGTTTTTATGATTAACATAAGTGATTGTTATAACATGTATGTACATACAGAAATAAAGAGTTGTTATTATTATTATCGATTCCGTCGTCAGTTATTTGTTATACTATTTTATTTCTTAAAAAATAATTTGACCGCAGTAATTAAAAACAAAATTCTTAATTAATTAAAAATGTAAAATGTTTTTTGAAATTGAAAAACGCAAAATACTGCAATACGAGTATGGAGAGTTTTATGTGTGAGCGTAAAAAGATGACTGTAAAACGAATATTTTTTTATCTTTTACCACGAATATTTTTAAATTATAAATAATTCTAATTAACTCAATCCACTCGAATTTCAAAATGTAAAATGCCTTAAACGCCGGACAGGCAAGATACCCTTAATTTTGACTGGACAGGCGCTCAAAAAGTCTAACTATATTCGACTTAATCCAGACGCCTGGCAACCATACGTATAATTACTTTACAATATATCCGTTTTTATTAGTTAATTTTTTTTACAATACTTTTCTCTTTAGGGGTTTTGCAAGAAACGATCTCTCAATGAGCACACATAGCTTATGTACTAAACATAAATATTAAGTAAATATTAACAAAAATATGTTTACAAATGTAATACAAAAAATAGCTCGTACGAGAAATAATAGTAAGTTTTATAAGTTTGGATGTTGCGGCTGAAGTAATATTAGATTTTCCATTTGGGAGTGTAAAGTTTTGGTTTTCTCTCGATATCACATCGGCAGGAGACAACTGAGTAGATTATATTTCAGTCTTCAGGGAGTTCGGGTAAAAATAAAATGAACAAAGAATTGAAATTGGAAAGATATAAAAGGGTAATAAGATAGTATTGCTGGTGTCGTGTTCGTGGTTTTTGTTAGCTGTATACTTGATGGTTGGATTGCGTCTATTTTCTCCTTCTACATTGTTTACAGAGATTTTACAGTATTCATCGTTGATCGCTTAAGATACCGACCATTAGATAGTCCCGTACCAGTAACGTGGTGTCTATTAGCAACGTAATATTAAATTGACTAGAACATTAACGATAATACAACACAATCATGCACTATTTTGCAAAAAACGGACATCTAAGCAAATTCGATTTTTAGGGCTGTGTTCATGATTAATTAAAACGTAGACTATAACGTAAAGAAACTTACGAGCATAATGATAAACAGTTACAACACAATTCCTGGTGGAGCCCAAAACTTGGAAGGATGAGAAAAAACGTAAGAGCCGACCGGGTTCTTTACAAGTATGCCCAAAAAAGCTGTGAACCAAAAATACGAGAAAAGAAGAACGAAGGCTAGTACCGATTCAATGACAACAATAACTTAGCTGCTAAAATTAGGAAAATACTAGACTATGATATTAAAAAAAACTTGGTATACTGAAAAGAAAAGACGTAACAGATGTAAGATGAACACAGATGTAAAAATGAGTGAATTAGGTATTAATGCATACTCACTTCCCAGACATTCTGGAATTAACAACCATACAAAAACAAAACTAAATTTTATCTGGCAGACTTATTTGGGCCATTGACAGTTCCAAAACCAACAAATCACCAGAATTAGATGACATATTTCCGGGTCCCTACCAATTGACTATAGATACAATACAATGACTATTAGCAGACGTATATAGCACAGTATTATACACCAGGCCCTCAGAAAAAGTGAAAGTAGACTTCTTTAAAATACCAGGAAAAAGTCGACTACACCTCATTCTAGTCTTATTTCCCAATTAGTCTCACATCGTTCATGTTAAAATTTCTAAAGAGAATGTGTGTTCTCTATATGAAAAAATATAAAATGCGAAAACAAAAGCTGTTGACATTAGGTACCTATACAGATGTACAAGAGTCCCATGATAAACCAACATTCACTAGCATAGACAAAACACTAGAGAAACATAAAGTACCAAACATCCTAAGACACTGAATACTAAATATGTTAAGCAATATATGAAAAAAAAAATGCTTACCAGTTAGTACTGGAAAAAAAAGAATCACTACAAAATAATGGCTACAAGTTCTGTCACCAACTGTATTGTCATAGGCTGTCTACTAACAGAACTAAAAAAATAAAAATGATGTATTACCACATATAAACCACAAAAATGGAACTAGTAATCTCCTCGAATAACAGGAAGATTATTTACATGAAATTTCCTCGATTGAACGGAACTAACATTGAAAAAATATGAAGTAAAATGTGTTGGTATCACCCTGAACGGTAACTCAAAATAAATTTACACTTACAATACATTAAAAACATTCTGAATCGCCCTGACACAATTTAAGCTGAAACACAAAATAGCGAAGTTGCTTCACACTAAAATAATAATACTTTAATATGCTCTGTTAATACAACAAGAAGCAGAAATATTCTCCTAAAGACTAAAAATAATAACCAACAACTCGAAAAAGAAGCACAAAATGAATCTGTCTATCCTAGAGGAATAAGAAAAAGACAGTCTCTGTTAAAAGCATCGTGTAACAAAATTGTAAAACAAACAAACATCACATGAGAACACAAAGTTATACTGACAAAAGAAACAACTGATTACTCAAAAAATATGAATTACGCATTTATACCGATGGATCAATGACGAAGAAAAGCACTAGAGCAGGTGGTTAATAACCTAACTTAAATATCAAAGAATTACCAGCCTGGGTAAGTTAAACACCGGCTGTTAAACGAAATGTATAGGGATAAAAATGACTGTAAAGGCGGTGCTGGACAGAAACATACTAGGCGAAAAACTGTAAATTCTAACTGATAGTAAATTAATTCACATGCTCTGTTATGTGACTATATAAACTAAGAATTAGTCATACAATGTCACAGATTATTTCAGGAATTAGAAGCAGAAAACGAACTTAAACTGCAATGGATCAAAGGTCACAGTAGAAAACATTATTTGGAAATGAAGCTTCAAACAAATTGGCAAGAAGAGCTTCAGCAAATAAAATTCGTTCAATTTCATACAATTTAACTGTTGCATTTCTTAAAAAGGACACTGAACAGAAACAAAGTGGTTTTTTGTTTTTAATAAAAGTAAAAGCTTAAATTGTAGTTTTAATGTCGTAACCTCTTCTTGCTAAAATTAGAGTTTGCTTTCTTCTTGACATGCTTTTGATGATTTTTTTTTTCTTATCTTGGAGGATAAGTTCCCATTTCTGGGCGAAAGCAATTTAAACCGTCCGTATATTTTATAGAAAGAAATGTACAGATATGAGACAAAGTTTTAGAATGTTTTAAACACACCCGATCCGAGCGGGTATTCCAAAATATTGGGTGAGTACCATGAGTAGTTGATAGCATAACACCGACTATTCTAACTGTATCATGCTGATTTCGCACTGTTAGTAACAATGTAATAATTTTGGGGCAATCCTCAAGTGTAATTGACATAATAATTAATTACCTCATGGAGATTGAAACTCAGAGATCGCTTATTTATACTGTCCAAACGTCACAATGACAGTTAAGTTAAAGAAAGGTGCATGGAATATGTTATAACATAATATAGTACTTTATAATTTGTGGTTGCAACGTCTATAAAAACACAAATTTTTACTTTATTATGTTTTGTGCCGGAACTTTATTGAATCCAAGGAGCTGCATATCTCATTTGAAAACGCAAGAAATTTCTGATAAAATAAACTGTGTTTGATTCAGCACAGTTTACTTAATCAGGAATGATGTTTTATTAAGGAGATATTCGGTTTTCTTTAATGACTTGCTCTCGAGTGTATTTGATACATTAAATAAATATAAATTTTCCATGAATAACTTATGCAAGGAGAATCCATAAAATAAACTAAGAATTACAGACGTAACAGTTTCAACGTTTTCGAGAAACCTTTAAAGAACCTTTTCAAATCACTCAGACGGAAATCGGGTCACTTAATAAAACCTAATGATGTATTTCATGCCAAGAGAAATTGCTTTAGTTTCATTTATATTTTTACTTAGAATATCTAGTTGAGAAGAACCTTATTAGAAGTTGAATTAAAATATTTTTTGTTTTACCCAACTCGTAATAAGAGGATTATATCTATTCCCGACGGGGGCAGGCATTTGTGTAATGAACATTTAAATATCTGCATTTCCAGACCTGAGTGTTTATTAAATGTATTCTGGTATCTTTTTAAGTTTTTCTATGTAATAGTATCGTTGACTAACACCCCTAACACAAGCATATAATTTGCTTACTTTGGGGTTAGATTCAATTTGTGTGACTTATCCAGGGATATTTATTTATTCAAAATTATGTAAGGATTTTGCGTCGAATAATTAACAAATTTTGACAGTCTTTTTTTGGAAAGGTAGATA
This sequence comes from Calephelis nemesis, assembly GCA_002245505.1. Lineage (NCBI taxonomy): Eukaryota > Metazoa > Arthropoda > Insecta > Lepidoptera > Riodinidae > Calephelis > Calephelis nemesis. The sequence continues at coordinate 9,821 of NJDD01006916.1, forward strand.
TATATGGCTACCTAAAGCGTAGAACTCCCTAGATGGGCTTTCCTGCGGGCAAGTCTGCAGACATGTCCTCTCGACCTTGCTCTTATAGGTGCGTATATTTATGCTAGAGTACAAACTCACAGATAATCTGGCCTATAGTATAGTCTAGCAGACACATCTGCCGACATGCTCGTGGTCATGTCCATCTTGTGTGTTGTGTGTGTGATATTCGAGGTCGATTGTGACATTAAATAGAAGAGAAATTACTGCAAATGCAGAGATATAATTCGTGGATAGTCACAGTCCCTTTGTAATGCAATGAATGATGTGATGATTAGCACAAATGTACCTATTAAGCCAATTTTTCTGACGAGATATCAGTGCTCGCTATGCACGGGTTTTAATTTAGATAGAAGGTTTGCCGATAAAACCTTACACAAACATATATGAGAGGTTTACAAGTATCGAGATAACCTCTCAGCTACGCCCCATTGACATCCATTCTTTTTATCTATTATATTTTGTATTTTTGAAGAGGTCAATTCTGTACATTGAAAATATTGAAAAAATAAATAGCAGGGGGTTAATGGATCGATATCAAACCCAAATATGTGATAAAAAAAATTTTTGTCTTTCTGTCTATCTGTATGTTCAAGCATGACGTGAAAACTAAAAGTTCGATTTCGACGACACTTGGTACAATTACACCTTATTATCCTGGACATAAAATGGGAAACTTTTTATTCTGGAAAAATATGTAGAAAAAAAATCTTAATTTTTCAGTTTTATCATGCGAAAACCAACATCCGCGAGGACGGAGTCGCGGGCGGAAGCTAGTATGCAATATTTGTTTCTTACCAATCAGAAATACATGAAGATAAAAAAGTGACTGCAAAATGTAGCAACGAAACCAATAAGTTATCCATTGTATTTTCAAGTAGGCGCCAGTCAACTCCAACAGCCATGATTTACGTTTGAATGTTTTATTAACCTGCGAAGAAGTCCAGAATATGGTAGGTTTTTTTTTACAAGTTACACAAATTGAATTTAGCCCCAAAATAAGCAAATTAAATGCTTGTGTTATGGAAGTTAGTCAACGATATTAATACATAGAATTACTTATATAGATACCAGAATAAATTTAATAAAGACCCAGACCCAGAAATACAGACATCTAAATGTTCATCACTCAAATGCCTGCCCCCGTCGGGAATCGAAACCGAGCCTCGCGGTTGGTCAGTGAAGTTAGGCGTGTACGCTAGGCACTCGACCAACGAGGCGGTCAAAGGTTTTGCTTCAATTTTACTATAGTCAGTAGTACGACTGATAAATATCCTAGACTACAAGAAAGTTATATTCATCAACAAACACTTGAACATGTTATTTTATTGTTGAACTTAAGGGGCCATATACGCTAAAATACGTCAGCAGTATAATGTCTTTTTCATACAAATCAATTATGGATCTTGGTGACAAAAATACACCAGATTAACATGAATATGCTTTATAAGACTAGTGTTTCCAAAACACGATTCATTTCACTTTCCTCAATAGAAAAAAATCAAAAAGTTAACCTTTTTTTGAAAGCAAAACCCAACTGTCTACTTTAATTACGAAAATATCGACACCAGATTTAACATAAACATAGATAAGTACTTTTCCTAAAATATAAGTGTTTTAAGTTTTTATATTATTTTCAAATTACTTTTATAGTGTCAAAAATAGTGATTTGTCGCTAAGGACGTTGGTGGCCAACAGGTGGCATAAAAATAACATAAACTAACCGCAAAAGGAACACGAGTGACCATCACAAACGCTGTCAAAATACTTGACCTAAACTTGACTGTGACTTATCCACTTGACGTGGATAGTACGTGAGCTGACATGTCGCAGCCATATAGATAACATGTATAGAAAAGCTGTTTTAGCTTATAAGCAGTTGACCAGAATAGCCAACATATCACGGGAATTTCATCTGAAGTTCTTACAGCTAGCAGTGGAACCAATTCTGGTTTAAGCTACAAGTGCGTTTGCACTTATAGCTGCATTTGCATCTGCTGTTAGAAAACTTCGTGTCCGCAAAAAATAACGTAGTTCAAAGAGTTTTTTTGCAAAGTATTTGTTATGCATATTGGATGGTGTCACTGCAATCCACACCTATATGTATCGGTATAGTTCCACTTAAAATTGGAATTAGGGAACTGGCATGTCAGGCCCAAAAAGGGTAACAATTATGAGAAGAAGCCAGCATCCCTTACCCGGCCAAACTAATGGAACTGGCACTAATTAACTTAGCGAATAAAAATAATACAAGGAAATTAGTGTATTTGGTAGTATCGCCATCATTAAGGTATACCGAGGCAGAAACTAAAGTCGATGGACTTAGGAAAGCTTCGTTGATATTCAGCGATCAAATCGCACGGGTTTTAGCCGAGGGTAGTGTCAAGTCTAAGAAACTGACTTGTTTCTATGAAAAGTGAAATAGTTATGAAGGAAGTAGATCTACAAGGATCATGGTAGTTGACACTCACAATATATCATCTCCATACACAAGAAATTAAGTGTAAAAATAAAAAGTCTGTGTGTATAATATGTCTGTTTCTAAACTAATGTGTTATCATCACAATCCTTGTCATTGCAAATAAAATTTTAATGTTAGTATTAAAAGAAAAAGTACACATTTTTTATAAACATTAATATCGCGGAAATACATATCGGGAGGATTCTAAATGGGTCTTTGTACTACAATAAGAGCCTCGGGTTAATATTTGTATTGTAAGAGGCCTATCTTTCGTGTACTTGTAGCTAAAAAGCCTCCGCTTCTCTGAATAATTTTATTAGAAAAGAAAATACCTCTTAAGATTCCAGAACTTTGAACTTTTACATAATTATGAGGTATTATATTTCAAAAGTTGCTTAATATAAACATAATATTACTAAAAAGTTTAATACTTTTGGGGCATAAAAACGCGTGCCGTTCAAAGATTTTATGCTAAAAATAATTTGAAAATATTTTTAACAACAATTAAGTTGACATTACAATGTTTTCTCTAAAGGAAAATCGTACTTCTTAGTAACCTCATGAGTATATTCATCGGCCATACAAAATGTAGGTATCACGGCGAGAACTGATCTCTCTGATCTGACTGTATAGTGGTGATCTAAAACTCTCCAACGTCTACGTCCGAGTCGTATTCCGTAGTGGTAGGGTAGCCAGCAAATTCACATACACATGTCTTATACCACTGGCCTCAAACACACCAATAACATTTAGGGTGTATATAAGCCTTCGTTGTCACTTACCAACACCGAACAAAAAAAAAATGAAGTATTTTTGTAACTTTAAATGATAACTAAACTAAACGAGTAATTCTTTTATGGTTAGCCCAACATTTGTTAACCAAACATATTTTTTATTCAATACTTACTAAAATCACGTAATGAAACAAAAAAAATGGTTACTTAGTACAAATTTCTTTTAACATACGTATTCACCAAGGGGCAAGATTAGTGTTAGACAAAAAGTTTTTTGTTTAGCTATGTACTTCTACTTCATTACAAAATCTTGTTTGCTTTTAGGTAACGCTTAGTTCACAAGTCACTTCTCTGTGTAACCAGTAGCAATAGTTTTGGTTTTATGAATCAAAATTTTTTTTCAGTGAAGAAGAGAGCTGAGTTATTGTTGGTTGCGTTATACCTTAATAACTCTAACACGCACACACACACACACACACACACACAAGCAAAATTTATGCATTTCATCTGGTACAAAATATCACTACACAATATGTCCAATAGTCCTGCCTAAATAGTACACACAGTATTATTACTCTAGACATAATAATTTGGTTGCGACTTACAAAAAACTTGCTAGTTATAAAATAAACCTCTTTCCCTTGCAGCTATTAAAAACTACACGAGCAAAATTTTCCATAATAACCTCATAATAAAAGCTCATTTTCTATGTATATTCTAATTTACAAGCTTTTTCTTTTGAAACTTCTAAAAGCTTTCATAGCATCGTTTTACTTTACTATTTTTATTCCACAAATTACGCTAATTAGCGACTCATGTTTGCCGCTCGCGTTCCGCTGTTCCGATGGAAACTTTTATCTATAAACTGTAACAACCAATACAGTGCTATAATTAAGAATAAACCTCTTTTAATGAGGAGGTTGCTCGAAATGATTTAATAATATTGTACGGAATATAAGACCAATGTGTTACATATTATGTATTATACTATTTAGGGCTGTTTTATTTATTTCTATTTTTAGTCTCAAGCGCAACTGCAAAAAGCCGACTACTGTTTCATTATCACAGTATTGAGATGTATGAAAGAGTATGCATTTTTAAGTATAGCACTTCTTAATTATACATGACCTGCCTCATAAAAATACTATCAATATTCATATGTTATTACCAACTGACTGAGCGACTCAGTACTTGCGCGACAAATATGAAAAATAAACACACGGATGAAATAATAACTGATAAAATAATAAAATTCTTAGAGTTTATTAAAATGCTACTATAGTAAACTTTGCCAAATTTGAAAAAACTTAAAAAAAACTTAAAATTTATTAAATAAAATACGATTAGTTATTACTTTTATCCGATGAAATATTTAAGTGGCGTGGATATAGGTACCTAAGTTACTTTTGGATAGCCTTATTTAAATTTCACAGATTGCTTATTCATAAGATAAGAAATTATTCTACGAATAAGAGTTATTTTAAATTTTTTAGCTTATTGCATTCGTTAAATGTCCTACAACACTATGTTCGAAAAAACTTATTTCTGGACGATGAGCAGTGAATACGTAGAATTTAAAAGTCCAATATGAATAAAAAAATAACACTTCAAAAGTTGCGTCGAATAAAAATCAAAATAAGATTTTCATTACGAATTATCTGTTGGTACAAATTAAAGGTCATTTAGAATATCCCAATTCCATTAGATATGACGAGATCGTAAACTTGATAACACTAATGATGACGAGGAGATTACATCTTATAATTTAATCCGTGTGGGACAAACATGTTCTCAAGATGGAATATATTTCCATCTTCCGATTACGTTCAATCCACCGAGGTGACCTTTGTCGGAAGACGTGATTACAACCGTTTGGATCGTGCTTGTCGGTATGGCGTAGTATGACACTAATTTGTATTATTATTTTATGGACTATTGTAGTTGAACGTTCATAGACGTAAATATATAATTTTGCCAATAACATTTAAAATGCAGTTTTATTTTAACTTTAATTGCCTTATGTCAAATTTGGCCGGTCCTGAAAAAGTTACTCTGTCCAAATCCGATTATAAATACAATCACTGTTTCAAACCACAAGTACTTATTAATATCGGTACAGTTATTTTTAGCTTGAGAGCGGTATATACAGGGTTAATTTCAAAGGACCGCACAAATTGTAATACAAGGGAATTAAGCCTAAAAGAATAGCAAAGGACAATGCTCATCGTTCATACATTGAAAAACCTGACAAATGATTTTTTATTTACAAGTTGTATACGAAGCACTACTGTTGTTTTCAACGTAATATTTTTTACTTTAAATGAATATTAATTCATTTTGTCTTATTTAAGTCGGAAAGAAAATCTATTGAGATTATATGTTTTTGAGGTTACATAGAGAAACTTTGAAGTGCAAAGTAACATCTGTGTCTGTCAAAAGTGTCAAACTATTCTCGCATGACACGACGCAACTGCACTGTCAAAACTATAAATCATATTCACACAGAATGTTTTGCTCTGTGTTATGATTTTTTAATTATAAAACTTTTGGTATACAACTAAAAATATGTATTTGTAATTCAATTATTCATATTTTTACTTATTATGTTACTTTTAAGCTACTTTAAAAATAAAGATGAATTGAATTGAATTATAAAAACGGTACGTGGTGGCAGTAATGGGTAACAATAATCGTGGAACGGAACATTTCAATCACTTTAACCACAGATAATCACAGAGGTTGTCTAATGTGCCATTTTATATGTCATTTTAAATAATTTTTCAAGACTTTCGAATTAAAAAACATACATTTATAAACTTAGCAAAACAAAAGTAATGAGTAATTTTGTGATAACAAAAAATCAGCAATTATTTGAGATACCTCACATTATTATTCACGATAACTATTTCTCAGGTCAATTAAGGGTATTGTTCTTTTAAACATTATTTCGACATTCTAATATCTACATTTATAAACATTCATTTAAAATAGTCCACAAAAATACTTCACGTGTTGTCACCCTATTTAACACCTAGTACGAGTCATGACGTCACCAACTAGTGCATGCGATGGCGACCAGAGGGGACCAGTTGAGATTGAGATCCTTGTATTTTGCGTGTCGGATAAAGATTATAATTTCTATTTTTTTTACTTTTTAATTATTTCGTAAATCGAAAGTGTTTATAACTCCGAAATAACTCTCAAAATTTGGACGGTCTTTTAAATGTAACCCTGTATAGCCCGATTTTATCATAAATAATATTTATGTAGACAAGAACTGAAAGTTAGGAGATAAAGCCTAACCAAATTATCCCGATTATTTGTCCAAAAATTACTTTTAGTATATACTTAGTCTGGCCATAAATACTGTTACACTTAAAAATAAAAAAATATTACATTTGAATTTCGAATCTGTCAT
>NJDD01006924.1:0-15468 GCA_002245505.1 Calephelis nemesis
TGCCTACCCCGTAAGGGACTTGGCGTGAAGATATGTATGTATGTATGTATGAGTATAAAACAAAGTCACGTTATCTGTCCTTATGTCCCTTTGTATGCTTAAATCTTTCAAACAACTCTACGGATTTTGATTTTTAATAGATAAATCGTTTAAAGAGGAAGGTTTACATGTATATTTCATAACCGTGCGAAGCCGGCGCGGACAGCTAGTCATTTATAAATAAACTCCAAGTGCGAACACTCACAGAGAAGATTTCGTTTTCAATAAGTATTCGCTTTACGATCTAGTCTATACAAATAAATAAACTTGGATCATTTCTTTGTAATTTTAAAATAACCGCTTTTTTCTACATTCCTGTTAATATATATACACTACATATAACAAAATAAGTTCTATTTTTGTCTGTCTGTCTGTTTCTCCATGTGTTCCGGCTAATCTCAGAAACGGCTGCACCGGTTTCGACGGGACTTTATTGGCAGGTAGCTGATAAATAAAATGTTTCTTTTTTAAATTTCACGCAAACAAAGTCGCGGGCACAGCTGCTAGTCAGTAGTCTATACACACTAATTAGGCAGTCGAGCGCGTCGTTTCAGCTTATAAGACCTCTAGTCTCTACTAAATTGACATTCATGTCAGGCCTCAAATTATGTTGTCATACCTGAACAATTTACATTAGATCAGTGGTTCCCAAAGTTGTTTGGGCTACGACCCATCTATAAAAAGTTCCCAAACTCGGGACCCACCTTTAGGACATTTAACTGTTACCAATATGAATAAAAGACTGAGGTTTTACTCATTTTAATAATTTATTTATTGGTGTGTTATTCTACAGGCAGGGCCCACTAAATATTCTTTTGCGATCAACCAGTTTGTCCCGACCCATACTTTGGGAAACCCTGCATTAGATACATACATACAATATACAACAGGGGTGGGCAAATTACGGCCCGCGGGCCGCATTCGGCCCTTGAGAGGTTTTAATCCGGCTCGAGGGTTTTTTAGAAAAAATATGAACCCCCTTAAAAAAATATTGTCGAAAAGTTAAAAGACTATTGAAATTTGAACAATTAATATACTGAATCGTTACTTCAAACATATATATTGCGTATTTCATATGTTAAGACTTCATAAATAGATTTCATTTTAATAAAGGATTGTAAAATAAAAAAAAATCCCTTATGCTATCTTTATACAATGTTTTGTAATCGTAATATTTACTGCTATTTTTAGGTGTTTTAAGAAACCGGCCCGCCTCAAAATAAATATAATTAACTGGCCCGCCACTAGATTTTTATTAACTCACTGGCCCGCGGTCAAAAGAATTTGCCCACCCCTGATATACAACTACCTACAACAATATTATATACATCTGGAGGTTACACTTCAAACAAAGGCCTGTGACATTTCCAAATAATGCTGACTCACTCTAATGTGCTGACCTCTCTTTCGTTTTTAATTTGTTAATAGACATCATAAGAGTCTCAGAAAGAGATATCAGTACCTACATTAGAGTGAAGCAGCTGTATATAAAATGACATCAGCGTGGCTATTCAGCATCTTTTTAGTGATGATCACAGTGTTAAGTGTATATCAAACAGCTGACACATGACGTGTTTTGTATTTGCTATCTCTATTGTATTTCTATTTGTCAATGGAGATAGCAAATATAAATCACGTCATTTGACACCACACCACAACTAGGGCACCCACGACTAGCCGAAAACACTAATTCCTACAAGGTGTCAAGCCTATCGCCAACCGGGCTCATATCCAAACCCGGGCAACTTTAATTTTATTAGAAAATTGAAAATATATATTTTCTATTTTTTTTTGTTGCCTGACCCGAGAATCGAACTCGAGACCTCAAGAAGTCAAGTCCAACGCCGGACCGCTAGACCACAAAGGCGAAACTACAAAGTAAACTAACTAAAACTGTAAAAGAGGAAAATGTATATACTTATTGCACAATTTCATTTTTGCCTTCCTGCCAGGAAGCTCGTAAAAGGCGAGCATAGGCTTACTGTCACTAACACCGTTGCGTCTGACAAGGTTTCGCAACGACTCACCCTTACCTATTCCTGCCGCCATAACGTCATGACGTGTTCCGGTTCGGAGGGTAAGGTAGCCGGTAAACTTACTTTTGCTCGAGGCCTAACATCCCGGCTCCAGGTTGGCAACGCACCATTACCACCTTTGGTGTCTCTAGGCGACGTGAATTTCTTACCATCAGGAAATCCGTCTGCTTGTTTGCCTTCCAATATCATAAAAAAAACCGTGATTATAAACATTTCTTTATATATCTACTAGCATTCTTGGTTCTTTGATGGGCTAAATATACTTATTGGATGTTACGAGTTTTGCTGTTTTTTTTTTAAATTATAAATTAAAATACTACTACACGTCTTATGGTGTTGTATACATTGATACAATAATTAATGACTTAATTACTTACAATTAATCATTTAATTATTATGTTAGACCTATGGTGACAAGTATTAAGTATATCGTCTACTCTCTAGGCCGGAATGTGACATAGGCATTTTGGTGGCAGAAATAAATAATTAGGTGCTGCAGAGTACTTTGCCGCCAGTGCTCTTGCTGGTAGTGACATAACCTGCAATCTCCTGTTTCTTAATAATGCATAAATTTTCGTCTTATTTTGATATGTTTAAACTCGTAGGTACCTAATTATTTGTATAACTTGAAGACGACGGAACGACTAGCCGGATCATGGTAAAATCAATAAGGGATCACCTCCAAAATTATGAACTACCTTTCCAGAGAAACGGGTTACACGAATTGCTTTCGTATGAAATATTATCAGTATGAAAGTACTATCGTCTATGTGTACAATATTTATTTATTGCACTACCGTACAGAAACATGATAATAGGAATTCGCGCAAGCGCCCTGCGCCATCTTACGAACTTTTGTCTTAGGAATCAGGTTACCTGCCCTGGCGCCAGTTTAAAAGTTTTTACCCATTCCAAAAAAGTGCGCAACGCCGCTAAAGAAGTTTTCACTTCAAAAAAAAACATGCTCCATCCATGATAGCAAACCGATTTTGATGAGTAACTGTGTAATTTTGAAGGATGGTCGAGTACTTAATCTCTTTAACACACATACAAAAAAATCATACATTTGAATTGAGATCCCTTTATCTTAACACATCTTTATCTTACAGAGTCTCGTAAAAATAGCATCCTTATTGTGCCTATATTCTAGTACATACACAGGGAAGATATTTCATACTTACTAAATAATTTGTCTGTTTCGTTCGCGCGTAACGCCCCTGGCCAACCATGAGATTCAGTTTCGATTCGCGACGGAAACATAAATCAATGTGATGAACATCTTAATATCTGTTTCCGTGTTTATTAAATTTATTGTATTTTTTTGTATTACTTAGGTAGTAGGTATCATTGACTAATACCCGTAACAGTTACCACAAGGATTTAATTTGCTTAATAATTTATGGTTAGGTCAAATTGTGTAATATGTCAGGGTTACTTATAATTATTTATTATATGTGTTTTATGCATACATGCATTTAAACCAGAAGAACATAAAAAAACAATATAATCCATAAAATTAAAAATAGCGCCTGATGGAAAGCGCATCCATAGACAACATTTATAAACAAACATGTTTTCTACCATATCGATTGGCGCTTGTGGACTGTGCAGTGTGAAGCGTTAGCTAATGGCCATTGTTGCCATATATACAGATTTATCTGTATTTATACAGATTTTCAGCATGCGATACAGATTTAATTTGGAGACCTACATTTATACAGATTTCTCCCATTTCCTTAATCATACAGATTTTTTATACTACATTTATACAGATTTTTGCAATGACTTATTTGGTTTAATATAAAATAATAAAATAGCGTAGCAATATTTAAAATATGCCCGTGTAAACGAGCTTTTACTCGTATAGTATGATAAATCTATGGTTGTTTTCAACAACTATTTCGGGGGATACCCCACAACGGTCTATTGATTGTTTATGATATCATTTCGGTACGTTTTTGCTCATTCTTACTTCTTAATGCAACTCCGTCATAACATTCGTAGCTGAAAGAATTTGATATTTCGGCATTTTTATTTTATTTGTGAAGAAGAAAATATAAAATATTGTGAAAATGTCAACGGCGGCAAAAAAATCAAGAGTGATGCAGCGTTTTAATACGGACTGGTTGGAGATACAAGAATTTAAAACATGGCTTCAATCTAGCAAAAAAGGTGAAACTTATGCTTTCTGCAGGTATTGTCAAACTGATCTATCTATAGGCGGCGGAGGGAAAAATGATATTTATCGCCATACGAAAACAGCTAAACATTGTAAATTAAGCCCTAGCTCGTCTTCTATTAGCTCGCAGTCATCAATACAAGGGTTCTTACAAAATAAGAATAATTCCACAAAAAAAGCGGAAATTTTACTGGCATCATTTGTAGCTGAGCACAATTTGGCAATGAATGTCATGGAACATCTACCGCAGTTAATACAAAAAATTTGTCCAGACTCTGAAATCGCAAAAGGAATTCATTGCAGTAGAACTAAAACAACAGCAATTTTGACGTCTGTTACTGGTTCCACAGCTAAAGAAGAATTAATATCATACATACAAAAAAATAAATTTTCATTGATAGTTGATGAAAGTACAGACAGAAGCTGCATTAAACATTTATGTCTAGTCACGCGATTTTATAAAGATTTTAAAATATGTGATGCATTTTTGGATTTAATTCCAGTTCAAGACGGGACCGCCGAAAAACTTTATGAACTCATTATAAATTATTTTAAAAACAATAATATTCCATATAAGGATAATATGATAGGTTTCGCTGCAGATGGGGCCAATACAATGATGGGGCAGCACAACTCGTTAGCATCTCGATTAATTATCGACATCCCACATTTGTATGTGATAAAGTGTATCTGCCACTCATTTCATTTAGCTGCATCTTACGCTTGCATGAAATTACCTCGGGAGCCAGAAAGCTTAATCCGGGACATCTACAATTATTTTGGAAATAGTCCGAAACGCATCGGAATTTTAAAAGAATTTCAATAATTTCTTAATCTTAAACCGCATAAATTGCTTCATCCGTGCCAAACACGATGGCTATCATTACGTGCGGCATTAATGCGACTATTAGAACAATATGAGCCATTAATACTTTATTTTACCGAATCCGTTCTCACCGACAGGCTACATACTTCTGAAAATATTTTACGTATGCTTAAAAATCCATACAACAAACTATTTCTCGAATTTTTGGAGTACACATTAGACATTTTCAACAATTTAAATCGTATAATGCAATCCGAACGCCCACAAATTCACAAAATGCATGAAAACATACAAACTTCGTTTAGAACGTTACTGGATAATTTTATTCAACATTCTTATTTGCAAGCGTATGCCAATGATTTAAAAAACATACAAATTGATAATCCTAGACATTTTCTACCAATTGAACAAGTGTACTTAGGCGCAAAAGTAACTGCTTCTTTATCTACTGTTAATGATTTAGAAGCAAATGATATTAATATTTTTCGCCTAAGATGTTTAGATTTTTACATCGAAGGTGCCAAACAAATAAGACAAAGATATGATTTCAATAATAAACATATAAAATATCTTAAATTTCTCAATCCGGACGAAATAAAATTACAGAACATACCCTCCTTAGTTAATGTAGCTTTAGTTTATCCCACTATAATAGAAAAGGAAGAATTGCAAACATTAGATTGTGAATGGAGACATTTAAGAAATAATTTAGTACTTCATCCTACTGAATTAAATGAAGATATTGAGCTGTTCTGGAAAAAGTTTTTAGTGAGCCAATTTATCCAGTGCTTGAAAAGTTTGTATCCCGAATTTTATGTATTCCACATAGTAGTGCTGCTGTGGAAAGGGTATTTTCAGCCATAAATGTTATGAAATCAAAGCAAAGAAATAAGCTCGAGACAGATACTATTTCTGGGATTTTACACACAAAACAATTATTGGGAAAAATGCCTTGTTACGATATGGAAGTCGATAGTAAATTACTTTCTAAAATGAGTAAACATATGTATAAAAAAGGGAGTAATTAGAAAAACTGATACTTGTAGTTTAAAATTATTAAAATATTATTAATTATGAAAATAAATTACTGTGTTTGTATATTAATTAAGTTTGCCTTGAGAAATATTTAGTGATGTTAAAGAGCCTACGCCGGCAATAGACACCAAACGTATCTAATAACAGTATAAAATAAATAAAAAACATACAGATTTTATACAGATTTTTGATTTCGAAAATACAGATTTTATCACTTTTTATCTGGCAACACTGCTAATGGCTACTCTGACATGAATTTATAGAGTAAAAAAGTGAACTTGTTGTTGTTAGTTAATTTTTATCATATATAGTACATACCTAGTAAAGAATCGATATTTTTTATACATTATATATTTTATTACTAATAATTAAAATTGCCATTATTTTTTTAGTCATGGTAATAATAATTAATTAGAAATGTCAAGCTCTTTAGTCTATGACTTTGTGGTATGGTGGTCGATACGACAATATTTTTGTGAATTGTTTGTTAAATTAGGCGGGAAGTTGCATTTTCATTGTGAATAAACTAACAATGAGCGTCGAAGAAGATGTAATGAAAATACAAAAGAAATTAACAAAGATGACTTCGGATGATGGCACGGTATGGATGTAAATTTATCTAAACAATGCAGTCCCGCTGTTATGAATTTTGCCGAAATAGTATTTTGCCGGTCATACTTTCCTAATATTTATGTAGTTATTTTGAATAAGCTAACTTTTATTTGTTATATTATAATTAATATTCACTGATTTATTAAAATTTGGAATAGCTTGCATTTCTAATCTAGTATTGTTGCACTTTTAGGGTCAAGAAGAAGCTTTGGAACTCCTCAAAGCGTTACAAACAATGGCTATCGATTTGGACGTTCTCACTAAAACCAGGATAGGCATGACTGTTAACGCATTACGAAAGTCAAGCAAGGATGATGAAGTTATTTCATTATGCAAAACATTGATCAAAAATTGGAAAAAGTTTCTGTCGCCGGCAACACCAGCCAAAGAAACTGGCAGCTCATCTAAATCAAAGAAAGACTCAAAAGACAAGGACAGAAAAGATGATAAGGAAAAAGACAAAAAATTACCAGCATCGTTTCCACCACAATCAAACACCACTGATGCTGTGCGACTAAAATGCAGGGAACTTTTAACTCAGGCTTTAAAAACTGATGGTGAAAATCCTAATGGGTGTGGTACTCCTGAGGATCTGGCTGAAGAGCTAGAAGAATGTATCTACATGGAATTTAAAAACACAGACATGAGGTACAAAAATAGGGTAAGGTCACGAGTAGCCAATTTGAAAGATCCTAAGAATCCGACGTTAAGGACAAATTTCCTTAATGGTGTTATAACAGCTGCCCGACTTGCAAAAATGACCCCTGAAGAAATGGCGAGTGATGAAATGAAGAAACTACGGGAGAAGTTTATTAAAGAGGCCATTGATGATGCTCAACTTGCAACTGTACAGGGTACTAAGACAGAAATGCTTAAATGCGGGAAGTGCAAAAAGAAAAATTGTACATATAACCAACTTCAAACAAGGAGTTCAGATGAACCAATGACAACATTTGTACTTTGTAATGAGTGTGGTAATCGCTGGAAGTTCTGTTAAGACTGCTTTTATTTAAAATAGATAATAGTGTGTCTATCCCAGTACGATACAATATTGTATCAGGTATTAATTATACTTCACTTTTACTGAATATAATATTGTTTTCCTTAATAATGCATGGGCCTCACTACTGATGAAAGATAAATCATTTGTAGTACCTATATAAGGATAATTTAGTGAAATATGAATTAAATGCTTTAAGAGGTTCACTAAGTTTTATTTGACAAAAAAGCTCAAGCTGGTAGTGAATAGTTTTACTGCTATAAAATTAGAAATATTAAATTATGCAGACAGATTATACAAATTTATTCCAAAGCAAATTATTTGAATGTGTCAGCAATGGTAGTCTAATTATTTATGCATATAATCACCAAAATAGATCAGAACTATTTTGAAATAGACATTGAAGATAGATCTAGGATACAAAGGCTCAAGTGTGCCAGAACACACTAACCATTAGGTACTGCTGTACTCTTACAATAGTAACGCATTGACAAGGTGGTTTACATTGTGCCTGACTGTTAAGACTAAACATTGTAGGTTTTTGCCAAGTTTAAAAAGACAGTTAAATTTTGTATTGGTACAAGGTACACACATACACATTGCATGTCGACACCAAAGGCTGAGAAGCTGGGGAGCCTTTGTGGTAAGTAATTTCAATGGTTATTTAAACTCCAACCCAAAACTGACAGTATGACCACCTGGCCTATTTCTGCCGCCACAATTTCTGGTTCCAGTCTGGATGGTATGGGTGCCGTTAGACTGGAACAATAGGCCTAACTTTCCAACCACAAGATGACAAAGCCCCCTTAAAATCTATAATGTATTTAGGCCCTGGTTGTTTCTTACCTTCATCAGAGCCATGAACTTGTTTGACCTTTTACTGCTTTGCTAGACTGCTTTATTCTATCAAGAACTTCAAGTATAATCCTGTAATGTAATGTAGCTAAGAACTATCATGATTACAACACTTGAAACAAAATCTGCATCAAAATTGGTCTATTCTTTTTGGAGCTATGATGTACATGTGTGACACAGACAGAAAAATCGCCATCCGATGGCCTTTGGGTAAGTTGAGAAAAATAAGAATTATAGGTAAAGTTGAGAACCTTATGCCCTCGACTTTTTGGCTTGCCTTTATTTCCCTCTACAAGACTAGTAAAAGTAGGAGAATAATCAATTCAGACATAGGACTGATTTTTTTTATATGTATTTGGCAACTTATTAAGAATTTCTACGGAAGGGCATCTGCCCCTCTTGCCATCCTCTCAAATTGGCGATTCCTTTGCACACAGTCACGACGAACTTATAACACACTTCTTTTTCCATCATGAGTTAAAAAGAGGAGGATCTTAATAGGATATTTAATTAGTGTTTGATTTGTTAATAAAAACATGCCTGGTGCACCAAGTGCAGTTATTGTGCTCTTATTTTAAGTACCTAGTAAACGTTTCACGCTTTTTATGATAATTTAAAGTTGGGTGGTGAATCCATTTTTAACCCTCAGCTCGATGTTTGGGTGTGTATACGTACTTGCGTGTGTGTATGTGTGTACGTGCTTGCGTGTGTGTGTACGTGCTTGCGCGTGTGTGTGTGTGTGTGTGTACGTGCTTGCGTGTGTGTGTGTGTACGTGCTTGCGTGTGTGTGTGTGTACGTGCTTGCGTGTGTGTACGTGCTTGCGTGTGTTTATACGTACTCGCGTGTGTGTATACGTGCTTGCGTATGTGTATACGTGCTTGCGTATGCGTATACGTGCTTGCGTGTGTGTGTGTATATCTGCCTCTGAAGCATCATATAGGCCACTTTTGTCGGACCGCAATAATCCGCCCAGATCGCTTTTATACATTTTGTATAGAGCAACATAAATCGTCGCGTGTTATTATTTTTTTTCAATTATTTACACGAGATAATCACAATACCTATATTTTATTCGTCGATATTTCGATCTAGATTAAAACCCGGTGAAGTTGTAAAAACCGCGAGGTTGGCAACACATTAGTCATTCAAAATTAGTAACACAAAGCGTGATCACTACGGGGTAATTAAATAAGTATATTGTGAATATGTATATTATCAGCCGGAGAATGTCCACTGCTGGACATAGGCCTTCCCCAAAGAGCGCCATAAGTCACGGTCAACAGCTGCTTGTATCCAGCGACTCCCCGCGACGTTGACCAGATCATCAGTCCGTCGGGTGGAAGGTTGTCCTCGGGTGCGGGGCCACAACTCGAAAACCTTTCTTCACCAGCGGTTGTCGGTTCTGCGAGCAATGTGGCCTGCCCATTGCCACTTCAGCTTGCTGACTCCCTGAACTTTGTGGTTACTCTCGTATGTACGAGTACATATCCCGTATATTTTTTAATTAGTTTATTATTGATGATGCGATAAAAGACATTCAAGTCTTTCAAGGAAATTATTGTAGTTTTACAAGAGTTAAATTATTTATTAACGAATACCTGCGACTATCGTCTATCAGGTGGTTTACAGATCAACTGAAACTGAATTCTCGACTTCTGAGCGCTCCTGACGATCACTATCATTTATAGTGATCGTCAGGAGCGCTCATTTTAAAGATTGCATATTAAACGAACGTTTCTCCGAATATAAATATTTGAATTACCTATAAATCCTATAATATACTAATAGTTCAAACATCTCAGTAACGGCTGACGTTTCCGTAACAGTAAAATTATTGGTTGGGCGAACAACGTCCAAACTTTGTCAGAATAATCGAGACAAAATAAAAAAAATAGTTTTGTACATTACGATATATTTTCATCAATTACAACAGGAATGTGTCCTACAGGACTTAAAATTAAATATTGGTAAGTATATCAGATACTATTTAAACTTATTTCTTATATTACTCTAGTTATTATTTCCTGGACATCTGTCTGTAAAAATACTTATGCCCATGTTCACATTTTTGCACATGTATGTTATGTGCCAGTTAAAATCTGACATACCTATAAAATGAGGTATGCCAATCACGATAACATGTGACTGTCAAGTAGATGCTTTGTGCACTCTTTAAACTACCAAATAAGACTAGGAGACAATTATTCATCCTGAGTTATTTTTGTTGAAAAAGTAGTATTTATTAATAGACAGTACAATGACCTATGAGACGCAACTAACAAGTCAAAAATGGAATAGGTACCAGTCTATATAGTCTATTGCATTAAGTTTTCTATATTTAAAAACAAAACTGTTACATTATCTTGCTCAAGTCATAAGTTATCGTGACCTTGTATATTTTTTAAATATATCACGCAATATAGAAGAGATTCTATTATTGTCCATAAACGACGAGATAGTGAATTAACTTTTTAATGTCTAAATCACAATATACATACATAGACGCTTATACACGTTTAATTTGAAACATTAACTGGGAAAGTGACAAACTATATAATATGTTATACAGATTAACAATAATTTAGATTGTCTATGTGTCCACTTCTGTCTAAAGGCTTAATTCTGTTTTGTATTTATTTTGTTAGGGAGGTAAATACATTGGGCGTGTTCGGCCGAATTAAGTACTTACTAAACTTAGTAAGCCAGTAAGCATAAAAAAAAATTAAAGTCTTACAAGCTGACTGTAACGCTTTTCGGCGAGGACAGACTTACTGGCTTGACATAACACAAAACACCGGTTTATGTCATATCCCGTACATAAACAATAAGCAAAATGGCGTCGTATATTAAGCCATACTTACTGCGTTAGCACTTATTTTGTGTCCCGGCCGAAAATTTT
This sequence comes from Calephelis nemesis, assembly GCA_002245505.1. Classification (NCBI taxonomy): domain Eukaryota; kingdom Metazoa; phylum Arthropoda; class Insecta; order Lepidoptera; family Riodinidae; genus Calephelis; species Calephelis nemesis. The sequence goes on from NJDD01006924.1 coordinate 11,483, forward strand.
GTAAGCATAGTAAGTGACTTACTAAATTTAGTAAGTACTTACTTCGGCCGAACACGCCCATTCTTTGTAAAATGTCTTAAGTAAGTGAAACCTACGAAACTAAAAAGAAGTGACGGGAGATGGTGAAAACGTCTAATAATTGAAACAAAAAATAGTTTTAATTGCTATTACTTTGTCAAGTTTAGAATTATGTTCACCATCAATATAATTATTTAAATCACAAACAAAATCTAAATTTTTTAATGTTTTAAACAAAATTGTCATTTTGCCCGACATAAACAATTTTTTAAATTTGTTAATTAAAGTATTTTCACTGATTTACGTTTTAGATAGATAGACAATAAAAGCCTGTTGATTGACATCTCATATCTCACTTTTTAAATCACTCACTTTTCAAAAAAGTCGATACCTAATTAAATGTAGGTACCAAACATGTGAATAGTGTAAGACCAAGTTAACAAAAGCATTTGCTCCTTGTCGGTACCTAACTAGAGCAAATTAAACATATGAAAAACAGCACTAAAACAGTGCATCAGAATGCTTACAGAAATTTATAAGTACCTATGTACTTTTTGCAAAATAAATATAGGCTCAATGATTTGAATATTAAGTATCACAGCTTCTTTAATAATTTACATCGAAATATAAGAACTTCGTTAGGTACAAACACATCATAATTACAATTAACAGTGTACCTATTTGTATTATACTCGTATGTACTGTCAGCATACTTTTTATAATGATGAATAAAAAATAAAACCATCTTCTTAAAAAAAAAACAAATTTTGTAGTATTTGAAATAATTTCGTTGCTAAAATCTAATATGGCAAGTTATACTTTGGTGAAAAATAACAGTTTTTTTGACTTTTCCATAATGTCCTGACCTGAATTTATGTTATTTAATAGGATATTTCTAAACGCACTATTCCACAACTTCCCCAGTACTGATATTGACGTACATTTTGTCACCATCGTCAGTTTTATTATTTGTTGACGTATCTAATTTGATATCAATAGATTCTTCGCTATCTTCTACTTTAGATATACTAAAACTAATATTTTCATTTGCTACAAAACAATCAGGTGTAAAATTTTTCTGGTAAGCAAAGTGAGTTTTTAAATGCTCGCGCAAGAAATGTGTTTGAACTACAACTAAATTACAAAAAGAACATTTTTGATTTCCACTTAATAATGCTAATTCTCTTTTGTTGTGTCTTCTGATATGATTCGTCACTGCATCTAGTCTTTGATTGGTGTAAGGACAGAAAAGGCATACATGATGTTTCCGATCTTTGACGGGAGCATTAGCGTTATTCTCTTTCATAGATTCAATAGACCGTCTACGTTGTAATAGACGTAGTGTTTGTTGATCACTTATTGAAAATTGTTGGAAATCACTACGCGGTGGTCTCTTTGGCATACTTTTAATAGCTAATTTAATGTTATCATTGTTATCATCTTTGTTCTCCCTGCTTTCACCTTCTGATTCCGGGCAACCATTTATTTTCTTCCTTTCTGCTTGAGCTTCATCATTCATTTGATGTTTCCTCATATGTTGCACATAATTAGCATAGTACTTTACAGAATAATCACAGAGTTCACATTTATATCTTTGCTTAGATCCATGTAGTGATAAATGTATTTTATATTGTTCTCTCTTTTCAAATGCAGAAGGACATTTGTGGCACTTATAACGTTTTTCTTTTTGACGGCCATTTTTCAAATAAGTTGGATATATAAATTCTGGATTACCATGCATTAGGAATCCGAATTGAGGATCAGCTTGCAAAACAGGTGGGAAATGATCATTTGGTTTTACCAATTTATCTTTATCTGTTAATACCCTCTTCTGAGCTTCCGTTTTTCTTTGAAACAAATCGGTACCTGAGAGAGGAATATTTTTATAGTCTGGATCGTCTCCAGATTCGTAATCACAAGGAGGTGGTTTGCCATCATTTTCGTGTAATAGCTCGTGCTTCGCCAAATTACCAACATTTTTGACCGCGTAACTACATTTCTTGCATTTGTGTTCGCCCTCTCCTCCGTGGAGACCCATGTGATAACTCAATGCAGAACTCTTGAAAAATTTCGCGGGACATTCTTTACAAAAGTATTGTTTCGGTGTACTTCTCGAGTCACCGCTTTTTTTATTTTGATGTTCATTTTCAAACTTTTTGTCTGGTTTTGCAGCAACCCAAGATATTTCTGAAGTGGCTGGACAGTGGACATATTGTAACCTAGGTGCTTTATGCGCTGGATGGATTTTGTGTACAAACTTAAGCATTTTGGTTCTAGTGTTGTATTCATCAGAGTGAACTGAGTTGTGGACTTTTAGTTCAGCTTCTTGTGGCACGGAGAACTCGCAGCTTTTACATTTAAAAGAAAATGTTAAATCGTGGAATTTTTCGTGTACTTTTATTTCACTTTCTTCAAAAAATCTAGCGGGACATTTATAACAAAAATACAATGTTTTTGTTTCTTTTATCTCTCCCGTTGAAGGCCCGTTCGAACAGTCATTTAAAGAGTTTAATTGTTCTTCGTCTATGACTTTTCGAAGTTTAGCTATTTGTTCCTCATCAGGTATATCCAGTTCTACTGGACAATATATGCGACCATACAATTCACCGTGAGATTTGGCGTGTTCAGCTAATCTTATTTTATTATCACACGTGAATTTACATTCCAAGCACTTATAACATGTAACTTCGCCATCAAAACTAATGCAATGAATTTGTTCATGATTAGGAATTTTGCATTTTTGTGAATTTACATATGAACAATAACGGCATTTGAACATTTTGTGGAATTCATTCTTCGCTGATACCCATACGAAAGGAATTTCATCAAAGTTCGTTGGAGACTCTTCGTAAACTTGGTTTGAATTTGAAGGAAATTCAGAATCACCATCCATTTCATTTTTCTTGGGAATTATTCCATGGACTCTTAAATGTTGGTTCAGCAAATGCCTTTTGGAGACACTGTAATTGCATTCAGGGCATTTGTAAGGCGTATCAGCTGAAATCCTATGGAATTGTTCATGGTACATAAATTGAGATTTACTGTTGGTTTCGTACGGACACTCGTTACACTTGTGTCGTTTTGTTGATAAAGTATTGTGAGTTGTACCTTGTTCGTGAGATGGTGACTTGTTGCCCATAGCTTTAGCTATAAATTCGTAATCATCAGGATCGTTAATACCATGCAGAACCAGATGTTGGTTAAGTTCAAACTCCTCTTTAACGAAGAACGGACATAGGTAACATTTATATACGGATTGAGGGGAAGGTTGATGTTGTTGTAAGTGTGCTATAAGTGCGTTTTTGTCGTTGGTTTTGAATGGACATTTTGTGCACATGTCTGTTTGTCCGTCGTTAGCTGCCAGAGCTGCTAAATCAGGTTTCGGTTTAACGGTGGTGATAACCTTTATTATTCCTTCGTGTTTCAAACGGCAGTGCCTCTGAAAATAAGAAAAATAAACATTTGATTAATTTAGTATTATTTGACGAAATTGACACAGGCTAGAAATTCAAAGTAGAAAATATACACAGGATAAAATTGTTTACGAACAAATAAAATATTATGCTTATGAACAACTAGCTTTCGCCCGCGACTTCGTCCGCGTAGAATATAGCTTATGGCCTTCCTCGTTAAATGGGCTGTCTAACCCTAAATTTTTTTTTAAATCGGACCAGTAATTCCTGAGATTAGCGCGTTCAAATGAACAAACTTTTCAGCTTTTTAATATTAGTATAGATTCAAAAACTATCATCACCTGCTAACTTGTAAATATTTCTTTTATGGTATTGGGAGGCAAACACTACTGGAAATAAAAATATTTTCCCGTGTTGGTCCGGGCTCCTTTGCAGAATAGACTATCTCCCTTCCTGCCCAGCTCGTAAAAGGCGAGCACAGCTTAACTCACCGTGACATCTAACTAGGTGATATAGTTTTGCAGCGACTCATCCGGATTGGTACCAACGCCTTCC
>NJDD01006930.1:5368-20600 GCA_002245505.1 Calephelis nemesis
TAACCAGACTGGGGCAAATATTAAAAAAAATATTGTGAAACTAAAACCTTTTGAATTAATCTGGAAGTAATAAGACCATGTAGCAGATAATATAACTACCTACACTTCGCACAAAACATTAATATAAAACGGTACTCTAGTTTTTACTTACTTTTAAATGCTGGTAGTTTTTCCCATTCATCACGATAATGCTTGATATATTTACCGTGTTTACCCATTTTTCACAGAAAGAGGTCTTTTAAATACAAATTAAAGTAAATAACTTTGAAATTACACAACAAATTGCATAGAAGTTGTACAAAGCGAAAGTGACAAAGGAATAACCGGAATTTATCTAAACTATTTAGGCAGTACAACACAGACAATTGCGGTAGTCATTATTCACAACAGAATTCATGTAACTCTATTGCATTCTAAATTCGGTTACATAATAGCCAAGTCAAATATAGGGTATTCCCCGAAAATAACCAATCATAAACAAATAGGGTGAACATCTCAATAATTCAAATTGTCCCTACATTACACACACGCACGGCCGTATGCACAGATATCCGTCGCCGTATGCCTGTTTGCCTACTAAAGAGTGCAAAATAATTTGTCCTTAAAGTAGCCTAATTGGCGACCAGTCACCTTTTAGATTTTTTCGTCGCCGATTCTTGTTCTGAGTAGCCTAAATGGCGACAAATCGCCTACGTTGGCAACACTGCTACCTACAGTAAAAATATAGTGTAGTACCTCAACTACTATCACATTAAAAAAGTGTAATCATGCTCTATTATTTTGGAAAATTAATAGAAAAAACTACATGACGTCGCTAGCCGAAACAGGTCATTTACTTATTCAATGAATGTGTACTGATGGCATAAAACAAAACTTATACACACAAATACAGAACAAGTAATAGTGCTAAAGTACACGAAACTCATTTTTCGGTGGACTCTGGAGATGGGATAGCTGGTAGACTTGCACATTCAGCCTAGCACGCTGGCCAAACAGCAGCGGCGCGTCAATAACATATGTGGTGTTTATGACCACAGAGTCCACTTTTACCATCGGAGAGCTTGCGCTTATTCACTTATTATTAGTTATTCACATTATTCATAAAAAATAAAACATAAGTATTTAAGCATACAAATAATCGCTTCTACGGTCTTGTGGTTGGGTGTAGGAGTCAACTACGTAAGGTCTCTGTTCGATTTCTGTGTCAATCAACTCGGAATATGTTTTTCTTAATTTCTAATAAAAACAACGGAGTTTTGACGCCATCGTGAATGAAGGTGGTCGTAATTTTTTCATTTTTATTGAATTTCGTGTTTATATTTTGTGAAATTGGTTAATTTGACCACCCAAATTAGATTAATTTTGATCAGTGAAAGTGCACAAATAAAATATTCATGAAGAAATTAGTGTATAGTCTATTTCCTCGCTGCCGGCAAATCTCCTAGATGAGTTTGAAGTAATGAAGCCACCGCTTTACTCAAGACCCTGACCTGACATGACTTTGTAAATAGTGACTAATGACTGTATAAGAATTAATGATAACTAACTTGACATTGGCAAAATAGTTGTGAAAAACGATCGAAAGCCTTATAGTCCAAGATCCCTGAGCGTTATGAGTGAGGATATAAAGACGCGGGTTCCCGGTGCAGGCAAACCGGTACGGGTAGGTACCGATCCGTACAGGTTGAATATTCCAATGTTATCATATGCGCTTACGCATAAAGAAACAGGTTGGAACTTGTCGGGACCGACTACCTGGACAGAGTCATACGGGTTTGAACGTTTGTCGGAGTAGGGTGTGTTTAAAATGGATATAGATAACGAAGTTCTCATTGCCTTAGTATTTGATAAAGCACCTTTGTGAGACAAAAGAAATAAGTTTTATAGTAACAGAAATGTAACTGATAAGTTATGGAAGGAAATCAGTTCCGAAATGAAACAAGATGGTAAGCGTGTTCCCAATTATTATTAATTATAGTTAATTATTACACCAAATGAATGACAATACAATTTATGCTCAAAACAATTTTTTATGATTTACGGTAGCATTGTATACTTACACCACTATAATATTTAAACGTAGTGATTGATTACATTATCTTTGTATATTAGGTACACTTCGCCCGCGACTTTGTCCGGGAAATTTATCTTACGAGAATTTTTGTACTCGTTAAATATTAGTTTGGATATAGGTACATATCAAAATTATATACATATATCATTCATTATTATACAATAATTGGTAATGCCTGAAATATTGAACAAAATTATTTCTGATATTTGTAGCTATATTCGAAGGTGGACTCAGTCTTTGATTATGCCATCTTTGTCGCACAAGTTTTACAGGAGTCAAGTGTCTATCAAATCCCTCTTTATCAATAATTATGTTATGTAACAAACATATAGTTTTAACGATTTTATCGGCCAATTCAATATTAGTTTCTATGCATTTAGAAAGCAAGCGCCACTTAGTATATAATCTGCCAAATGCACATTCTACTGCTTTTCTTGCTCGAGATAAACGATTATTGAAATTTCGTTCATCATCTGTTTAGTTACCCCCTCCAAAGGGTTTCATTAAATATGTTGTTAAAGGATAGGCCTCATCACTTAAAAATACATAAGGAACAGCCACTTGTGTACCAGGAAGATTAGAGGCTTCTGGAATATCCAATAAATTATCATTAAGAAACTGGCGTAAGTCTGAAGCTCTAAAGGTGCCTCCATCGCTCTGTTTGCCATAGCCTCCGAATTCTACTATGATAAACTTATAATTGGCATCGGCCACTGCTTGCAATACCACGGAAAAGAACTTTTTATAATTATAAAAAAAATCATGTTTGCCGTCTATACAACCTAGGACGTGAGGAAAGTTCCAAATATTATTAAAATCATTAGATATTGAATAAAACATGTCTTTTGTAGGTATAGACATATGCAGGGAATGCATTTCCTCCCATATTGCAACAACTGTCTCTCTTTTATAATTTTCTTCACCGTAGTCTTTCCCATTCTGAAGCTAGTTGAAAGTGATTTGAAAGATTCTCCCGTAGCAAGATATCTGAAAGGCATAAATGACTAAATTACATACACGACATATCACATGTGTCACAATTGTAATAATTAAATGACGTATTCATTTGTAGTAATGTTTCGTTTGTAGTAAATTCGTTATAAATAATTCGTTTGTAGTAAAGACCACACGCTAGCCTGTACTAGAAACAACTGCTTTATTATTCAGACACCTACATATTCTATAGTAGCATAACTTATACCTAAGTACCCACCATCACAGTTTGTATTCATTTAACATAAATAAATGTACCTTTTATATGTTTCAGAAAATAAATTGAGAAAAAATGGAGGTATCTGAGGGATCAGTTTGCAGTTGAGTTTGGAAAGATACCACCTACTCGCTCAGGAGACGGGGCAATTCCAGTTCTTCCTAAGTGGCACTATTTCACAGCCCTCCTTTTTCTCAAAGACGTTGTGAAGCCACGATCAGCTACTGGAAATTTAACTCGTACAAAATCACAACTTACACCAGATATAGATGAACGTGCTGAAACAGCAGACACTGAAACTATAAGTTCACATGACAGTGTTTTTTCTACCTCGCCTTCACCAAGATATCAAGAAGATGATCATGAAAGTAGCAAACCGTCCACATCTCGGATGTCAATGTCTCAAACTACCCCACAACAAAAAAAAGGCCTAAAAAATCTATTAATGACGAAATTTTGCACATAGAACAACAAAAACTAAACCTGTTACAAGAAAAACAAAAATCCCGATTACGAGAGAATCAACTAAATGAATCTAATGAACATTATTCTTTTTTTAAAAGTTTGATGCCACATGTAGAGAACATTCCCCAGCACATGATTCTTTCTTTTAGAAACAAGATTCAAAGTGTCGTTGAAGAGTTTGCATACCCAGCAAATCCACTATATAATTCATCGACTTATAGCTCCACGTCTAATTACTCATATCTGTCCGTTGATGATTCTCGTAATACCTTTACACCGCCCAACATCTCGCCGTTACTCAACCCGCCGACCCAAAGCCAGGATAACCAAAATTTGCCAGAATTCTGCCATTCAGAAACCAACCCGCCGACGACACCCAACACCGACTCGATACCCAATCCATCTCACCAAGGCCAGAATAACCAAAATTTTGCAGAATCCTACAATTCAGAAACCAACCCGCCATCGCCGCCGCAACCCAACCAGGATAACTAAAATTTGGCAGAATTCTACAGCACATATCAAGAAATATAATAATTATGATGGTCAATATTAATTATTATTTGATTATTTTGTGATTGTCTAATAAATAATTTTAAATCTTGTGAAATGTCATGTTTGATGTATCATTAGCTTTCCTTTTTATAATAGAAGAAAAGACATATATGAAAATTTTGTATAAGCTGAAAAGTCTCATCTGCATGAACAACTTTTATTAGCATAGAAAATTGTGAAATAAAAAAATCTGCATGTTAGTCACATAAACGATCTACATTATTATATTCTCAATCAATGCATGAAATAGCTGACTTTATCAGCTTTTTAAACACCAGTTTCTTGTTAACCCTGTAAGTTTTTCTCATAGTAATGTTCAGTGATAGATCATATAATATATACTATAGAAAAAAAGTATATTGCGGGCCTGTACTTTTTACGAAAATCAAAATAGGTAATTTGATTTACTTACCTAATGGTGACAAGTAGTCTTTCTTCGGGTGAAATGGGTTGACGATGCCAGTTACACCACTTCTTAATTAGGAGATGTTCTATTTTATTTAACACGTAGTCGAATGTTTCTGGTGTCATCCTGGTATAATCATAAAAGTCGTCTTTATCAAATTTTAGATCTTTTAGGAATAAATGGTAATATGTACCATATTCATTTCTTTTACTGTTAATATTCGATACGCCAACCGTTCTTCTTTTTCTACATTTTAAATAAACACTTTCCAGAAGAAAATCGTCGTCCGACGAACTTGAAGCCATGATGGTCAACAGAGACAAATTTACCTGTTTCTTTATGCAGGGTATTCCTGCACTGATCCGTACCGACCCGCACCGATAAAGTCCGTACCGGGAACCTGTCTCTTTATATCCTCACCCTATGACATGATTTATTTTTAAATGGATGAAACCTTCACGGCTTAGTAGCGTCTAGTATACTTTAAATACCTGCCTACTTGTGGAGCTTGCCCTGTGACACCTGGGCAGGTACCAGGTGAGAAAGGTGTCTGAAAATATGAGTTATCTAACTTAAATTTGTATGGCTGATTTTTATATATATTTTGTAGAATATTATTCTAAACTAGAATTATAAAGTGTCAGACACTTTTGATGGACCAGAACTTTTGTCAGACGCTTTAAAGCTCAACAAAATATTAATGAACTTTACTTATTTTATCATGTCAGACTTTTAAATATGTTATTCTAGTAACTATTACAAAGTTATATTTCATCAGTCAGACAAATTCGAGTGACTAAATATCCACTAAACACAAAATTATCCAGCCGGGAGTGCGAGCGCGAGAGCACTATGCGCATGCGTCTCAGAGTAAAAAATTGAAATGTATTGAAAATACTTTCTTATTTCAATCCAAGATTTTTGCATCCTTATTTCAATAAGATCCCTTATTAAAAAAAAAGATTTAAAAAGATTCAACCCATGCAAAATGTATATCTATATATTTGTCTAATTGAATCTTTTTGAATCTCTTTCAGCCATTTCGAATCTTTTCAAATCATTTTTTCTAATCAGGGATGAGCTTCAAAGTTGTGAATTAATAAATATTAAAGTGAATTTATTTATTGCATGTATTTGGAATAGTGAATATATGAGGAGCCATTTTGTTTTATAAGGAATTATCTTCATTTTATTGTAAAAAAGATACGTGTTAGAAAAAAATATTTTACCAAACATTATATAACTATGATTGATTACAGCAAATAATTAATAATCTTTTAATCATCGCAATAATCGACACAGTCGTTGGAATTTTCATGGTTCATCCAATCATGATATTGTCCATTCAAGTCATCCTCGTCGTCATCAATGATGTTGTCGTTATAAATACAATAAATTTAAAACTTAAGTCAAAGTATAGTACCTGAATTTTTAAGGAATTCACTAATGTTTCCGGTAATTGGTCACCATCAAACCAATGAAAGTGATATTGGTTTTCTTCTAGCCTCCACCCATTGTGTTCAGGAGTTAAAATGGTTGGTAGTTTTTTATTTACGTTATTCTATACACTAGAAATGTAATTCGCTTGAAGAAATTGTTGAAATAATTCAGTTTTACATGGTGGTAAACTGCTTGCATCAAAATTTTTCAAATATTTTCGATTGAATTCTTCGTTAATACTATTTACGCTGTAATTATTTACAAATAGCTGAATTCGGGCAGCATCAACATCGAGTATACCAGGAACACTGTAAATTTCACAGATGAATTTTTGAATTTTTTGGAAAATGTCTTTTTGTATATGATCATCACTACACAATTCTGGATCTCCAAACTACAAGCTTGCTGAAATTCATGTTTTTTCATTAATAAATTAAATGGTTTTTTTACCCTTCTTAAAAGGGTGGGATTGAAGTCACATCCAGTCAATGCATGAAATCCTGGCAAACTTCTACACAAAGATGGTCCTAAATGCTCGTAAACTTTTGTCAAATTAATATATCTTTGGTTATTTCCGGTGCCTGCGTTTAACCATACATTCGAGTCATCATTTTTCAAGTTATGCATATGTCTTAGCATAATTACCGCGATGTCAGTATCAGAGCATCTGATAACGAAACTTGCTTCAACGTCTGTATTACAAACATGAAAAACAATTTTAGTATCGGCTTCTCTTTATGCTCTGGACACGATAAGCTATCATCCACATTCGATATAATTTTATTATTATCAACGATGTAAGAATGACACTGTCTAAAATTAATTAATATTCGTTTATTTTCAACAAATGGTATCATTTCATCAGATGCCCAGTGTTAAATAAAAAAATTAACAAGAGCCTGTTTAAAGTTAATATTTTTAAGTTCTTTAAAAAAATCTGACGGTCGAACTTGATCGGGGCCTGTGATGTTGAAATTTAATTGCGTAGACTCTCTGTGAAGATCTCTTTCATAGTCTTTGATCGAGGGAGAGAAACATAGATCAAAAATGACATCGTATCTTGTCGCTTTGAGTTGCATTACCATTAGAATCACTTTTTTTTGAGATTGCTCCAATAGTATCTGGTATATTTTTCATGGTGTGAAGCAAAAAGAAACCATCAATTAATAAGATTTGATTAGGTGAATCGTGCTCTAAATTTTTTTCCAAAGATTTCATCAAAGTTGTCTTCTGGGTTTAACAAATGACATAGATAATGGTATTGGAGTAATAGGATATGATAGAATTTTCTCCATATCTACTTTGTAAACTAAAGATATGCCGAGAATACGCCCAGAAAAGTCTCTTTGCAATCGTATCTCTTCGACTTTACCACCCACTTTGCTTTTATTCTTTTTGGAATAATCCGATGTAAAGTTTTCCATTGATGTTTTTTGAATACTTTTTCGAATCTGCTAATATTCGATTCACACTCAGCGATGAACGTTAGACGTTTAGCTTCACCCTTTTTTTCAATATTAAGCAAAAATTTTTCTACTGGCTCCGATGCAGCTTTACCCGATGAAATATTGATTAATAGATCTTTCGGCACTTGTGAGTCGAATGGATTTATAAATAGATCAAAAGTATCGATAAATTTCTGCAATTGCTTAGCAATATTTTTTATAGCATGATTGGTGAGCGCAGCTGAAACGTCCTGCCCTTTTTGCAGATCCAAATCTTCATACACAGAACTAATTATTGTAGATCTAATGTCGTGACTGCGGGCCCATCGCTGACGTGCAGAAATTGAATTAGTAAAATTTATTATACCAGTGAGTTTCCTCGCAGCATCAGCTTTTATTGTCTGTTCAAGAACAAGGTCAATTGGTTGTTTAGAAAATGACTTATTGGTTCTTCGAATGCCAAAAAAACCTTCTTGAAATTCTTCGTACAAATTAGGATGAGTTTGGGCAACGTTTAATAAATTTGAGCAATATGTAACAGTCCAACGAGCATAGTTTGACTGGTTTAAGATAAAAAATAAATTCGTGATATTCGGTAATACGTAATTAAATAAATCAAAATCTCCAATACGAATACTTCTGGATAGAGTTAAGTATTAGTCGACTAAGTTTATATATATTAAATAATACTGTGGTGTTTTTCCATTCTCACCGTTCAAAGTCTGTTGTTTGTAAATCATATAATTATTTAATAGTACTTTCAACTCTTCATTCTCTATTTCAAAAGATGACATTGGAGCATTTTGCAGTCGTACAATTTCTTCATTAATTGCATCCGATACTTCAATATTATTAATATCTAAAAAAGACTTGAAATGTAAAATCTGCAGACCTAATGACACCAACGGATGAAGCCTCTCGCACCTATTGAAGTGTTCCTTCCTGAAATCCAGCAACTGACCCAGAAGCTAACAAACTACTATGCACCATCACGTTAGATAAACCAAAAACGGCTATAAATTTTCCTATAACTTTAAAGTAGGACATTATGATATGGAATGGTCCTAAATGAATAAATAGGTTGTCAAATTTTGGTGCTTCAGTAGCTTGAATTTGTAAGGCTACTTTTGCTAAAATGCAAGGTCATAAGTAATTTGAATGCAAGATTGTTTAACTTCATTGCAAATTTTTAAACTTTGCTCCATTGTCTCCAAAACAACCGATGTGTTTGTGGGCGATAGATTGATCGGAGTAAGATAAGAAACAACTTGCTTTGGCTTATCTTGATTATTACTGATCAAACAATTGTAGCCAACCCACATCGGAAGATTTAGTAAATGACAAGCATGACTTAACATCCAAATTGTATCAATGTTTTATATAATTGAAAATTTTCAGGTAGTGTTTCTTTATTTTCATGAATATAAATTTCCAAACTATCAGTCATCTTGGGTTTTTTCTTATATGGTCGACCTTTTACCTCAGTAACCTCCAATGTTCTTCGTCGTCTTTTTGCCGACGTTCCAGGTTCTTCGCTGGTAGAAAAAGGCAAATTCGGAGTGTCTGATTCGTGTAAATAATTTGGATCCACGTTTTGGTAAATTATACAAACAGTGTCATGTAACCTTCCCATCTTTTGTTTCCACAAACCGATCAAAATTATCATACGCAACTCCAGTGCAGAGATTCGGATTTATTATAATTGCTTCAGGACACAAACTTGATTTTCGCATAGAATAATAAGTATCTTCAGTCTCCAACTCCTCTATCCCTGGATAACTAATACAATGGCCATATCTGTGGATGATGTCGATTATACTACGACTGCTTGTTAAGCTTTTTAAAGCCATTCCGAGCTTAATATGCTTTGACGTTTTACATTTACCATTTAAGATAGCATACACAGCATTCTGACTCAAAGATTTAACTAGTAGAACACACTTAAAATTGTTTCTTCTTTTGCTGTTACTTCCTGCAATAAGAGTACAATAAAATTGGGATAAGTCTTCCGGCATTGAAACTTCGCCGGTTTTAAGATCCTGAACAGATAATTTTTTTGCCAATTCGTTTTCTCAATTTGTATTACTGATTTCCTCATTATCAAAGCAGCTTTATTAAGAATGTCCTGATCCTTCAAATTTTCTAATAACTCTTCATATAACATAACAGAAACATGTTTCGGAGCAAGTAGCTTCTTATTATGACACATTAAGAACTTAATCTCCTTTTTAAAAAAAATATATTTTATTTTCTAAGTTATGAGGAGTGAAATTTCCCATAATTTCTTCAGAGTTTTCTATTTCTTCGTTAAATAGCTCTATGTAGTTCCTGTGGAGAAATGTAAGAAAGTAACATCGACCTTTTTCTTCTACATTTTGTTGTATAAAATTACTAACTTCATCAAAAACTGCTTGATGGTGTTGACGAAGATCATGCCAAGATGTTTTAGTTTTATTACTCTTAGACGATATTTTATAGGAATATTCCATTTGACATTTTTTTATGATAGTATATTGTTGAATCCGTTACATCTTGCACTTTTTCAATTAATTCTGCCAAGTCTTCTTCTTCAACATTTAATTTCATTAAAAAATCATTTTTACCGCATTTATGCAATGGTACTCGTTTCAATTTATGTCTTTTAGTCATTTGGTAACAATATATACGTGCCTGGGTTTTATCAATTATCATATCATTTTCAATTGAAACATCATGAGAAGAGGAATTAACATCACATTCAAATCTCGCACAAGGTTCCTCAGAAATACATGACACCGGTTCAACTAATTCTAATTCAACACTAGGTTCAACACATTGCTCAGGTATTACAATAAGCTCAGACATAGTACTAACTGGAGTTGAGTTTGATACTACATCTGAATCTGGAACTATAGAATTATCTTGTTGGCTTGAGGTAAATTGTATGCATTGATCATTATCAGTACTAATATTACTTGGTAGGCTTGATGTCGATACAACTAATGTATTTTCAATATCACTCGATATATATTTTTTTAGCAATTTTTGGATTTTCTGAAGTGGCAGAATAATAAATACCTTTTTGGCAAAGCAGTACAATTCTTATAACATTCTCGATGGTAACCATTGTCATACAAATCTTCCGGAAAAACTAAGTCTTTAAATTTTAGGTTATGACTCGTTGTTTTAAAACTTGTTTACATTTTTTAAATGTTTCTTTGGTAAATAATTTTAATTTATCATGATGTTGTTTACAAAATATACACTTTAATTTTTCTTCTTCCATGGTTTTCACTATTTCAAATAACAATATCAGTCACTAATTACACGATATAAACAACAAAAACATGTGCTCTTATACACCCGAACTGCACTGGACACTATAGATTGCGCGCGCATAAGCATTGTGGAGTGGAGCAGATGGTGAGTTTAAGAAGAGGAACCAAGTTTTGTGAACGTCTCACTCGCTCTGAAATGCATGCGCATAGTGCTCTCGTGCTCGCACTCCCGGCTGAATAATTTTGTGTTTAGGGGATTTTGTGTTTAGGGGATATTTAGTCACTCGAATTTGTCTGACTGATGAAATATAACTTTGTAATAGTTACTTGAATAACATATTTAAAAGTCAGACATGATAAAATAAGTAAAGTTCATTAATTTTGTCGAGCTTTAAAGCGTCTGACAAAAGTTCTGGTCCATGAAAAGTGTCTGACACTTTATAATTCTAGTTTAGAACAATATTCTACAATATATATATATATATAAAAGTCAGCCATACAAATTTAAGAAAACACCAAATGTCAAAACGGAGAGACCTTTCTCAGCCAAACCTGAAAAGTACCTTACCAAAACTACCAACATTATGAAAAAATAATAGTGATGTGCATTCTATCGTCAGTCGTTATCGATATCGATAAAATCAAAATTATGCAGATAGGGTCATATTTTTAGACACCTTTCTCACCTGGTACCTGCCCAGGTGTCACAGGGCAAGCTCCACAAGTAGGCAGTTATTTAAAGTAAACTAGACGCTACTAAGCCGTGAAGGTTTCATCCATGTAAAATTAAAACATTTCATAACGCCCTGGGATCTTGGACTAATATTTATAAAAGAAGAAGAAGAACAATAACAACGTCGCCATTGACTGACGGCCTGCTTTACGATAATTTTACCACTTATCACTATGTGAGATTTATGTACCTACAACCAATCATGGGTTCCCAGATTGTACCTCTGGCTGCCTCTTGAGGAATATGATCGTAAAGAAGAGACTTTCTTTAGCATAATCGGTATAAAAAGATTTGAACTTAGAGAATGACATAGGCAACTTTTATACCTATCACACTACGATTTCCTACAGAAGAGCTAAAAAAACGTTGAGTACAAAGTTTTGGACAGTAAGTTTATTTTAGGAGGAACCTAAATACATAAGAATATTTAAAAAAAATATATAAAATAAGTGTTTTGAAAGGTGCCAACTAAATTGAATGTTATTAAATAGGAATAAAACTGAATTTACCTGTCACGTTTTTGCGGCCACGCAACTGAACCGATTTTAATGAAATTTATAAAAGAGGTAGAGCCTCGAAATAGACATAAGGCATTTTTATATTGTTGAGCATTTTGCTCACCTATTGCGTTTCATAAGTTTAAAGTTAGGTTTTTTTTAAGTTGAAATAATATTATGTATGTACTTATCTGTTTATCTGTCGATTGTAACTAAGGTAATATTCAAGTTAATATTACCGACCGCCTCTGTGGTCTAGCGGTACGGGTGTTGGACTTGACTACGCGAGGTCTCGGGTTCGAATCCCGGGTCGGCCAACAAAAAGAAAATTGGATTTTTCCAATTTTCTTATAAAAAAAAATGTTGGTCGGGATTGGAAATGTGCCCGGTTGGCGATAGGCTTGCCATCTATCACATTATGGGACTTAGTGTCTTCGGCTAGTCGTGGGTGCCCTGGTTGTGCCTCTGCCTACTTCTTCGGGGATATGGGCGTGAAGATACTTTTTAATATTACCGAATTTCGGTTCAATATGTTTCATTTATACCACAAACTATGTTCACGCTCCATCGGATACCAGATACCTATTACCTATTTAAAACATTACTTACCTACCAATCACAAATTGCTATTGCTGCGCTGTCGCAGCAAAGATTCAAAGTGCCTCCCTCCTTGCTGGATATACAATAACGCACGTTTCCTAGCATTGTTTTTTTAATGAATAATTAAGAACTTCTTGATCACTTCTCACTGTGTCAAATGCAGATATAATTTTATTTCTCAGTTCGTTTACATTTGATGGTCTACTTCCACTATCATACACTAAAGTTTTAATTCGTCCCCATAAGAAAAAATCTATTACTGTTAAATCGGGTGACCTAGGGGACCACTGAACTGGACCGCACCGTCCCACCCACCGGTTTCCATATTCTTCGTCTAGAAATGAGGCGATGCCATATTATTAATAATTAAGGTTTTAAATGCCACTTTAAATTGTGTAGCATTCGGCATAATGTTTTACACCCCATTAGCTCTTACCACTCCAAAGAAATTTTCTAATGGGTCTTGGTTAAAGTTTCGAAGTAGAATAGAAGTATGCCCCATCTTACTAAAACACTTCAAAATTATGTGAAAACCTTCATTGGCTTTTATCCAGCTGGACAGAGTTCGAACTGTTGAAGAATTTTCCTGTGTATTTATTAAACTTTAAACTAAAAACTTTAAAATTGGCAAACATTAGGAGTGACAGCACTTCTTCATGTTTTTTCTCCTTTAATTTTAGATGAACTTACAACGAAGTCAAATAACTGTTGCTACAGGTCAGCTGTATCTTTAGCTTCTTCACGAAGTTTGCGAGCATCTGTAAAAGTTAAATTTTACAATTTCTTGGAATCAAACCATAGTTATTAAAACGGCAGTTGTAGGAATCTGACTGTATAGCATATAATAATAATAATAATTCATCATGGAGACACGTTCTAAAAGAAAACGTATTGGACCGCTGCCCGGGGGCGATCGCCGGGGCACACCTGGAGCTGACGCTGGGTGTCACAGCATGCGAACCGTCAGCGGTGACGAGTTGAACAGGCGGGCTCGCACTGACAAAGATACTACAGCCGAAACTAGCGACAGATCAGATACACCCATTGAACCATACAGCCCAAGCACAATATCATACACACCCTCACGACAGTCATCACCTTCCCTACCTTCATCACCACTCATACCTTCATCACCTCAAAACATTAATCATACACTTCTACACACGCCAGCCTTGAATGTTGCGCAGGGGGTAAATACCTTTTTACCTGCGTCCACCAAGGCTGGCAAACCAAGAGTGCGCATGAGCTGGAGCAAAGATGTTAACTTGTTTATCATGCGCACATACTATCACATCACCAAGTTAGAAACAGACATGACCACGTACAGAAAACAACTGCATGAACGATTCTTACAACAATACCCCACAATTAATGTTACTGAACAACGAGTTTCCGATCAAAGAAGAATAATTATCCGCAATAAATTACTGTCCGAAATTGAACTGAACCGATTGAAGGAAGAAGTGCGCGTAGAATTAGAAAATACAGATAATTACATAAACACAACTGACACTACACGTAATTCAACCCAACACACTACACAACAAGCCACACAATTACAATCACAAGACACTTACACATACCCACCCTCACTAACACAAATTCATTCACAATCTCAGTCACACATCTCCACACAAACCGAAACCATAACACTAACAGTAGAAAATGATCTTGAAATTTTGACAAATAGGAATACTATAACAGAAACATACACACAAGAAATACTAGATAAATTCAACACTGCTTTAGCACAATACTCCGGGATGGACCCAACTGCACGACCTAGGTTACCCAAATTAAAGTACAGCATCAAACTTACACAACTTACAAATTTATTTAATGAAAACATACTGAACCGATTTCTCTCCGATGATTCACAACTTACAGACATACATACACTTACATACTGTACAGCATTAGTTGTAGCCGAAGAGCTTGGCTACAAAATAGGAAACACCGTATATAATAGGCGTACTGAACATAACAAGCCATCATGGCAAATAAGATTAGAAAGAGATATTGAAAAACTTAGAGCCGACTGCGGCAGACTCACACAATACATCAATAACAATAGGTCCGACAAGGTAGTGAAACGAGTTCAAATAATATTCAGAAACACAATCATACACACTAGACACGACGACAACAATAGGAAACCTGAAGAATTTTTAGACACATTAAAACAAAAGTTAGCATTGAAAGTACATAGACTCAGAAGATACAAGAAAGCCCAAGAACGGAAGGATCATAACACACTATTTGCCACAAATGAAAGATTGTTTTACAGACACCTACACACACCACAAAAAGACACATCTACAACAATCAGAACAGAACTACCTACTCAAACAGATTTTGAAAGATTTTGGTCAGGTGTCTGGGAGATAGAAATAGAACACAATGATGAAGCAGATTGGATAGCAGAAGAAATTAACAAATTAAGTACAATAGACAATATGGAATTTGAAGACATTACACTAACAGACATAACTAATATCACAGCTAAATTACACAACTGGAAAACGCCAGGTATAGACAAAATACATAATT
>NJDD01006931.1:0-57212 GCA_002245505.1 Calephelis nemesis
TTGAGCTGCTTTTCTCATATTAATGGCTTCTTTACATTCGTTGTCCCACCACGGTATTTTACACTTTAATATTTTGCCAAGAGTTATGGGGTGAAGAGTAGTACCATCACTTTCAACAGTTTGAATTCTTTGCACATGGATTATAAATGGAGCTGCATCTGAATCATTATAAAGTCTCCGGCCTAGTGGTGCTGATTGTGAAGGATTAGGCGTTTGAAAATAATTATTTGATGATTCTGACTGTTGATTAAGAATGGATTCTGAGAGTTCATTGGAATCTAAAATAGAACATTCTTCCCTACATGAACAACCAACGTCTTCTTGTCCTCCTAAATGCTTACGTTTCTTTTTATTACAGTGCTTGCATATTTTGTGAGAGTGGTTGCGTTTTCTTGAACTTCTACTCAAGGAATTAGTTGAATTATCGGTTTCCATACCTGATTCGTCATATTCGACTGTTACAAAACTAGTTGCAGGAGGAACTGTGCCCCCTGGATCAGGGAGGTCATTCATATTTTAAAAAAATAAAAAACTTACCCTATAGAAAAGGAAATAACTGAATATATATTACAAAAATAAATGTAAAATTAATAAATTTAAACTTATTCTAACTCAATTGAAGGATATTATTAAATAAAAATTAATTTAGTTCAGGAGAGGAGACCCGCGCTTTTCGAAAGTTTCCCGCCGTTTTCATGTCTTTGTTTCTGCAACGAATGTTGATATTACCAAAGACAATAATATATATAATTACTAATCTCTGATATTACGTATGCCGAAAGAGATAGCGATATTTTTGTCTATGTTCATTTTCGCGTAAATTTAAAGTGACGTCTTGGTCTTGATGTAGGTACACCAAATTTTTTTTCAAAGTTAAAAGTTACCTATGTGTTTCCCAGAAAAGAATGTTTGGACAAGATATAATGGACGTAATTGGCATTGAAAACATCAAACATATTATTTTTGTAATAGTTATAAATCTTGTAATAAATACAAATAGTTACAGTACAGGATTCCTGGTAGACTTTTCATAGCTTATTACTATCAAGCTGATTTTTCGTGATTAGCCTCCTTTTTGACTAGACGCCCAAGGTTTGTCCTTAAAGTGCCTAATGTTGGTAAATGGTAGCTTAATAAGGAAAGCGAGTGTAAAATATGTTAATTTGACAAATTTAAGAAAAATATTACTAACCGAATTTTTCTTTATTAATTATCGAGATAATTATCTAAATAACGTGGAAAAAATATTTGCCCTACATTTAAGGTTTTGTTAGGGAGTTCCCTGTTTCCAACATGTATCATAAACAAGGTCATGAAAGATAATTGTGTCGGTTAGAAACAAAACTGGTCAAATCCAAAAATAATGGTTTTGAAACACAGTACACCATTTTTTTCAATGAAAAATGCTTTTTTTATTACCGGTTTCAAAAAGAGTCAAATCCAAACCAATTCGTAGAAAAATCGATTCGAAATTACTGCTCAGTATCAAAAAGAGTCAAATCCTTTAAAGCTTAGAAACGAAATCAGTCTAATCCGCGTAGCCAATCAGAAGCCAGAAAATGTATGAAAATGACAGCCGACCGGCAGCCATTTTTCGGAGTGACGAGCGCATGGATCGTGGTTTTGTGTATGCGTCGCCGTTTTTTATTAAAATTTTGTGTTAAATTACTATATAATGGATAACTTAATAAAGGAAACGACTCCCCAGTTGTCACGGAAAAGGACACAACAAAAAGCGGATTGGAAATGCAACAAATTGAAGAAGGAAAGGTATGTTTGTACTGCTTTGATTACTCACGCTTTATTTCGTGATCAGTGGTGCTAAACATGTGGTGGTTTTATTTTGGATCATCTACTGAATAATTATTTACTACTTTCTCGCATTTTTTTTTGTTTTAAGGTTCCGTATCCAAAGGGTAAAAACGGGACCCTATTACTAAGACTTCGCTGTTTGTCTGTCTAACGATTTTTTTACCGTTTTTGGCTACGGAACGAATACCTTCGCGCGCGAGTCCGACTCGCACTCGCTTAATTTTTTTTTTATTAGAAGGCATGAAGTATTTTTTTATCTGACTATGGTAAGCCCAATAGGAGGGTTTTGTAAAGTCAATATAATAATTGTAGATATGTGTGTTGAAAGTACTTATTTTTTTCGTAATATTTACTTATTTATTATTGTTTTTATTTTAGGTACACTCCGAAAGAGCCTCCTAATTTAAAACTTCCATGTGACCACTACACCAAAGCATACAGGTGCACTTCATTGAGTCATGCTGATATAATAGCATTTAATAAAGCTTTCTACAAAAAACCGGACAAAATTTATCAGGATAATTTTATAATCAATCATACGAAAGTTACTACTACTCAGCGACAAAGGCCAGTAAATCAACGTGGGAATAAGAAAGAAATGGCGGTAACGTACTTTGCGCGACGACACAAGGTCTTGATTCCAATTTGCAAACGCACCTTTCTCTCTATTTTAGCTTTAAAGAAAGGAAGAGTGACAGGTGTAATTAATCGACATTTCAAAGTCATGGGTGAATCTGCACAAGAGAATAGAGGAGGCCCGCGTAAAACTCAAAAATATGCACCTAAGAGGAAAGCTGTCAAAGACTTCATCAAAAAGCATGAGCCCTTAGAAATACATTACTGTAGAAGTAAAGTAAAAAGTAGACAGTATTTGTCGTCAGAGCTCAGCTTTAGTAAACTTTATAGAATGTTTATCGCAGAAACCGCAGATGAACATAAAGATATTAAGGCATCTTACTTCAGAGAAATTTTCAAAACAGAATTTAAGATAGGTTTTGGATCCCCTCGCACAGACATGTGCTCCACTTGCATAGTTTTACAAGAACGACTAAAACATGAAAAAAACAATGAGGTAAAAAATCAATTAATGATTGAGAGCAGAATTCACAAATTGAGAGCCAAAGCGTTTTATCGTTTATTAAAAGACAGCACCGAAAATATTTTAATTCTAAGTTTTGACTGCCAAAAGAACCAACCGTGTCCAAAAGTTCCCGACCAAAGTGCGTACTACTCAAGACAGTTATATGTGTACAATTTTACGGTAGTAATCGGAAATTCAAAATCACAATTGACTATTGACAACACGTTCATCTACACTTGGACTGAAGATATTTTGCCGAAAGCATCGAATGAAATTGCAAGCGCTGTTTTTCATTGCTTGAACACCATTTTTTTAAGTCCCGGATTAGACCATATCACACAGGTTCGTTTAGTAGCAGATGGGTGCAGCGGCCAAAATAAAAATCAATCACTTCTTGGTATGACAGCTAAATGGTTACAAGACTATGCACCTGTACACATTATGGGCCTAGAAATACTGTTTCCAGTTGTTGGTCATTCATTTTTGCCACCAGATAGAGTTTTCGCAAAAATTGAAAAAGAAATTAAAAGTCGAGAGGTAATGACTAGCCCTGATGATTATTACGAAATTTTTACCCGTCATGGAACCGTGTATTACTTGGGAATTGATATAAAAGTTAACGACTGGAAACGATCAGCATCTGAAGTCTTAAAAACTACAGCTAATATGCACTTTTCAATAAAAAAATCTAAAAGATTTTTTCTTAAAAGGACTCGTGACAAGCAAAATGTGTATATTCGAGCGGAAGAGTCTTACCAAAATACTTTAAATAAATATCAAAATATCTGCAAAGGAAAAAAGAAGGTTTCTGCTATAAACCCAGACGTAATTAAATTATATGTTGTATACAAAACCTAAGTGTATGTAATTGTAGCTAAGAATCATCTCGATCACCTCAGCTTTCAATCAAAAAATGGTGTCCATCCGTTCAAAAGTTATAATGCCCCAGACAGATCGACACACATACACACGCCGACTCGTCAAACTCATAACACCCCTCGTTTTGCGTCAGGGATTAAAAATGCTGAAAATATTTTCTGGTCACTGCCGTCCATCTATAGTGATTTCTAAACCCTTGCACTAAGAGAAGTAAACTAAGTAGTTCTTCACAGACCAAACTACAAGTTGATAATTGTAAAAAAAATGAAAGTTTCTAAAAATATGAGCAATGGCTCACTAGAATGAGTTCATGAGAATTCAGAATTAACCCTAGAAAAACATACTAACGCATTTGAAGGATTTTAAAGTAGGTAAAACTACGATCGTTATTTAAACAAATTAACCGGGACAACACGAGATTTTTTAGTATAGTTTAATTTTTTTATTATAATTTAAATTTTAAATATTTAAGGAAGAAAACAAAAAGATCCTTTCCGAACAAATTTTACATAAAAAGTCGTGTCTCGGTAATGTATTATGACACTAAATATACACTATTAATATTTTAAATGCGAAAGTTTGTAGGAATGGATGGATGTTAGTTACTCTTTCACGAAATAATTACTTAACGGATATAGACGAAACTTTACAACAATATGGTTTATACACGAGTATATAAGAATAACACATAGGCTAAAAAATTTTGCATGTTTGTTACATGATTATGAATAGCGCCCACTGTTGACGGGGCGGAGCGTGTCAGGCCGGGGCGCATCGCATTGCAAAGCCCACTGATGCAGGCCGGGCCGCATCGCATCGGCGCGGAAAATGGCGCCTCTAGTAAAAGTCGTACGAAACATTAGCGTTAAAATACCATAGTACTCTTTTCTTAACAGTAATATCATGATCTTTGGTCACTGTGGGCCGCATCGGGGTATGCAAGCGGGGTGCCTCGCGGAATTCCGCCGCGGAAAAATCCGCGCCGATGCGCCGCGGCCCAGTTGGCGTTGCTCCCTACAAAATGTATGCAAGCGATCTAGGCGGCCCTGCCCGTCCAACTGGGCGCTATCCTTTACTCGACCAATAGCCAACCGTTTTTGAAGGTTCCTTTTTTTAAAGATGGTCCCTAATTTTGTCATTATCCCACCAGTGCTTTGGAGATATACTATGTACCTAGTTCACAAATTGCTTTTATTTATATTGCCTTCGCTTTTTAAAATTTCATTCATGCAGTGTTAAGATGTAGGTATATAACTCAAAAACTAATAGAAGAACGTTGATAAAATTTACGTGGGACCATTTTTGAATAATTTGCTATCTTTGGAAAAAAATCAAATCGCAGCGGTATGTACGCGCCAGGTAGGTACCAAACTTATGAAATAATTGGAGTCGGTTTTTGCAGTTTCACTGCGCATTATTATTACATTTACAACTTTGGCGAAGCAATAAGAGACTTTACACGAAGTCTTTAGTTAAAATTTTGCTCACTTGCGTAACTTTTTATATATATACTTCGTTTTCATTGACAGTATGTTGTACTTACGTTATAAGCTACTATACAACTATTTTTTCCGTACCTAAACTACTAACTAGTTAAGTATATCTATAGCTACTAATATTGATCGCCTCGCAAGCCGAGGGTTAAGCGACTATTGCTTATATAGTCGACTTAGACTATAGCTTTACTAACACCATGAAGTCGGATGTTGACGATTACAAATTAAACAAAAATATTTTATGGTGTTAAATAAATATTATTTTTAGTCACCTATGACATTGTGGGACCAGTAGCCGTTTTAGTAATAGCAGCGCCCTGGGCGTAACTCATACGGCGTCCCTACATCAAAACCATACTTAAGGGTAAATAATATAAAGTATATTGCGGAGCTGACGTCCTTTTACATCTAGGAGCCCTGGGCGGTTGCCCAAGCGCGGCATACCCAAACGCCGTCCCTGTGTGCGATTGGGTTGTGCCTCTACCTACCTCTTCGGGAAAATGGGCTGCAGTACTGATATTAATTTAATTTGTAATCGTAAACATTCGACTTCAAAATTAGGCTACTTTTTTTCAAAAATCAACCTAAAGGACTATATTAAGGGAAGAAAGTTATGAAAATCTATTTTACGCCGACAATGCACGTAAGCATATTGTAATAAATAAAGTAAGTAAAAAAATATGAGTATTTTCAGGCCCATTTCCATGAAGAAGTAGGCAGAGGCACAACCAGGACACCCACGATTATCCTAAGACACTACACAATGTGATAGGTGGCAAGCCTATTGCCAATCGGGCTCATATCCAATCCCGCGCAACATCATCTTTATTAGAAAATTTAATATACACATTTTCTATTTTGTGAAGTGAAAACTTCTTTAGCGGCGATGCGCACTTTTTTGGAAAGGGTAAAAACTTCTTAACTCGCGTTAGATCATCAGACCGTAAGACGGCGCACTGCGCATGCGCGAATAAGACGGCGCAAGATCTAAAATAAAACGTAGATTCATTGCTGTTTTTGTATTGCTTAGACATTTCCGAAGAGTATAGGATGCGCAATGGATAATACGCCGCAATATACCTACCATTACATTCTGACAGATAGCAGATACGTATAATATGAACTAAACATTGCTCTATTTGTTCCATTTTGAAAATAAGCTTTATGTGTAGACGAGCAATTTTCAATGTACAGATAAATATGACGATGCTCCTAGCCGTCACGTGGTTTTACTTTAGCGAGTTTCGTCAAGCCAAAAGCAGGTTATTGATATGAAAATTATATTTGTGCATAAATGATAGTACTTTCATACTGATAATTAAAGCAATTCGTGCTAAATTATTCCTTAACCAAAATATCAAAACTGCACAACATTAATATTCAAGTTTTCACTTCTGCAGGCACTTCCCTCGGAGTGCAACCCGTCTTTTTTTTATTGCCCGACCCGGGAATCGAACCCGGGACCTGAAGAAGTCAAGTCCGTCGCCGGACCGCTAGACCAAAGAAACGATAAGTACATCTCAAATAATGACAACATAGGTCGCCCCTCACGGTTTGGCGACAGACAGGGTTGGCCTCGTGCATTTTACAATGCTTAACTATGAAAGAGGATGAAATATTAATAAATCAAGTAAAAAATTATAAACTTTTATTTTTTACAAACACCACAGATGATACTACACTACCGACTTTTCCGCCGAATTTGAATTGAGGAGTTGGTATAATGTGACGTAAGCTGAACATTTCTGAAAAATGTTTTTTCAATTCTTCTTCTGTCCAATTACACGACGTTATTACAAAAAAACCTACAAAAGAAAACAATAATAATGTATTGTTTGGATCTAAACGACGTCTCCGCGTCAGCATTCGCATTTATTACCGACTTCTTCTATTAACAATCGTCGAATATTACGGAATCTGTAATCCACTAATTAGTAAGACGTAAATTAAAATGTATTAATAAATAAATATTTAGATATTTAAGAATGACAAAATTTACGTCAACGTAACAAATTACATATAATACTAAGCTGTCCTGGCGAACTTCGTTCCATCCGTTCAGTTTGTACTTATGGGAAAAAATAAAATATTGTTTTTCCCATTTTCACTTCAACGTTCAAGGTTTTTCTCTTCATAATAATCTTCTACTGACAGTAACTAGCACAACAAAAGAAGAATTAACCGAATCAGTCCAGTTGTTCGGAAGTTATGCGCTTAGCAACACATTTAACAATTCATTTTTATAAATTTTATTAGACTTTACTCGATTTCTCTCTATTCCAGGATTTAAAGAGACATTCGGAATGAAAAGCTGATTAGTTGTAGGTATATTTCAATTATTCTACAGTTGCAAATTTTACTGATAGGTACTTTTTGGTAGGATTTTTACTGCCCCCTTGTTTACAGTCAAAGTAAGCTAGCAAGTTAATAAAATTCAGTACATACCATCGTCTTCTAACATTTCAGCAACTTGCGATATATACTTTAACCGGTTTTCCTTGGGATTCTCAGGATTGAGACTAATGGCATCGTATGTTCCTTTGTCATGAATGAGTCCGAATTTGCCAAGTTTGTGTACATCATCTTTTGTGATATCAAACACCTGCAAACGTAAAAAAAAAATGTCAATAAAATACATGACATATAATTTAAAAGCAGTAAAAATGCAAAACACTGACTTAGAATTTCATTGCCAGATCATCTGCGTACACAAAAAAATGCACGTTAGTTCAAAAGCTACCCCAACTTCTAAACTTTTACAATAATTATAAAGAATAATTTTAAACTTAGCATCTTAGGTAGGTATTTTAATTTTGCACTTGCCTTTGCTCAAGATAAGTTTTAACAAGTTTCACAAAAAGAAAAAAATCACTTCAGACAGGATTTCAACCTCCACACTTTCATCTAAAGTCAAACTGGTTCCTTTCTTTCAAATTTGTAGAAATATAACCCAAGCATAGTACAAGTGCTACAATTAAAATACCTTGAGAGAAACAAAAGTTACAGCCATTGTGAAAAGTTAATTTCATCTGTAAAAATGAACTCATTTAATACATTATTTAATTTACACAGAATTGTGGAGCTATAAAATCCTCAGTAGCTCAAATGGTTACAATTGAAGTGTTGAGTTCGAGAATGGTATAACTGATTTTTTTTCAAAAAATAGTTATTGGTATCGTTGGATTCAGAAAGAAATAATCTATCTAATGCCCTTTTCAAAATAACAAGATGATAACGCATTATATCTCGAGATATTCAGTCTTAAAAGGGTTCAACTGACATAGATGTCGAGATCACTAGTACCAAAATTATTGAATATTAATTATACCTACACAAAATATCATAATTATCTAAGTTCTAATATAAAAATGGATTACATCCCTAAAAACTCTTTTACCTTTTAACAATCGCCATATTTGGGGTGATTTTTTTTTAGAATTGAAAATATTGCTTCCAATTTTTAAAATGTCATTTGCGTCAAATCACGTAGATGTTAGTTAAATCATTTTCGAACTCAACCCTTCAATTTTGTAACTTCATAGTCTAGAGATGAAAGGGTTCAGGGTCAAATAATGTCCCTGGTGGAATTTTTCTTTATTTAAAATTTGTAGTTCTATCAGTGTTCTTCGTCTCTTACATCAACTATCTAAAACTTTGGCTGTTGAACAAATATATAAACCTGAACAATACAACTCCATCCAACAAAGAAAAAAAGAGTGATTCAATGATCTAGGATATAAACAAAAATAAGGATGTAGTAAAAACAGTTTTACATTTGCAGTTACCTGGAACTTTAAAACAGGAAATTCTTTTTGTGCCACTTTTTCCGCTAATGTTATTGCTTCCTGGCAGTAATCAATGCCTAATAGATTTGTGAATTCTTCTTTGGCTAACTCAGATAAAGTGAAAGCATTACCACATCCTGGAAAAGAGAAAACATTAAGGTGGGTATTTCCCACGTCTTTTGATATTTGAGAGGGTGAAGCAGAGGAGCTGGAAAATGTGTGGTGGGGCACTTTCGCCGCGCTCATTACGTTCACTAAATGTGCATGTCAATGTGTCCGTGATCAACGTATAGCACGTGACCCGTACCACAGTATAATTAATTAACCAGTATACTTAACAAATTTACCACTTTTTTTCATACTTGTTTATATATATTTCTTATTATAGTATTTGTAATATATTTTGTTGATACTAGCTTTTGCCTACGGCTTGATATTTATACTTAGTCACTTTTAAGCAGCAATTTTTGATTCCATATTTATCTCCTATTTCTTTACATTCGTACAGGTGGTACGGACATCAAGAAATAGGAGGACCTTAAGAGGTGGACAGAGTAACAAACATGCCGTCTATGACTGGCCGAAGACAATAAGTCCCACAAAGTGTTAGGCTTATCCTATCCTAGGAAAACCTAATTAAATACAAATGTTGGTAAACTTAAATTTGTATTAAATTTATTTAAAACACCGCAAACAAATCGATAGCTTAGTCAGGTCATAAGTTTTATTTCACAATAAAAACTTTTCAATTAAAAATGGTACCCATAAAAATATTTCTCAATTTGAATTTAGAATATTTTATAAAAATACGTATTCTTTTTTTACTTTGAGTTATTATTAAATATGGAGTGGACACTTAAAAAAGACCGTGTCGCGGTTATCGCGCTGCATCGATGTGGTTACACATAAACTCAAATTTTGGGCATACTGAAAAATTGAATTTTACTAGAAGATTCATTTATCGTACCATCAAACGATATAATTGGGACTCCAGTTTGGAAGGCAGAAAAGAAGCGGTCGTCCTAGCTTTGTTAGGACACCAGCAGTTGTAAAAGCTGTAAAGGCCTGAATTCAAAGAATGCCCATCCACAGGCAGAAACTGTTTGCTCTTCTTTCTTAAATATCCGTTATTTTTTGTTGCCTGAAGACTTAGGACTAGACGAGTTTATCCCAGAAAAACATCGCTTAATTACGCGCCTAGTGGACATGAGAATGAAGAGATCTCGCGTTTTGTTGAAGCAGTGCGCAGGAAGAAACACCGTCAAATTCTTTTTTCAGGCGAAAATATTTTTACTGTGAAGGAGAGCTACAACAAACAATTTAATGAATATGTGTATTCCGCGTGTCCAGCGAGGCTATTTTCCATCCTCAGTCTTAGTTTGGTTAGGAGTCTCATATTGGGGCTTAACTAAGATACTTATTTATTTTTTGTTAGCATAAGAAGGCACATTTTATTCAGTTCATTTTATTAAGTAAATGATTATTCTAAAATTAATCATGTGATTATTATTTAATAAAAACATGTGACATAACTTATGACTCGACTAAGAAGATTTGTGTGAATGAAGTAAAAAAGGATATTTTTAACATTATAAACAGATACTCCAATTTTATTAATTTGTATAAATTAGATTTTTTCTAAAATAAAAGCAGTCTAAGTTACTCTTTGTTACATCAGCTAACTGCCATTGAAAATCCTGTTAACATCGGTCCATTCTGTTCAGCGATTAGCCGGAGCAAAGGACAGAAAGAAAAAAAAAACGGGATGAATACCGTATATACATTCGTATGGATGTGGTTAAAAGTGCTTAAATTTTATGTATTTGTATGGATCAGAGATTTTTTAAAGAATGAAAGTAGCTAGCTACCCCTTATATATATAGGTAACGTTTTATTATATCAGCTGACTGCCAGAAAAAATCACATCACCTTTGGGCTAGCAGTTTCAAAGATAAGCGGGAGCAAACATACTGACTGACAGACACACAGACGAAATTGTAAAAAATGTTATGTTATTGTAGGTACCGCATATACATTCTTATGTATGAAGCAGACGAAGATTTCGTATGTACAAAAAGCAGATATTAAAATTACATACAGCAACATCTCCTATTTTATTTATGTGTATGTATAGTTAGAAAAAACACATTTTCTTTTTGTTGCTCGATCCGGCCATATATATCCTATAAAGTCATATCTAACACTAGACCGCTAGACCACAGAGGTAATTTTTTTGGCCGAAATTTCAAAACACATAAAACAGATATTTACTTATACCTTATCAATATACATTGCAATTATAACAGCCTTATGATTTCATTTTAACAATTAAGAACTTCTATTTAAAATGTGTGTTAATGTAATGAGTCTTTGAGTCATAAAGTAAAAAACCGAATCAATAAATTATTATTAATACAATACATATCGTAATATTGATGTTGTTTATTGTCTCAATGAAGTGTTAACATTAATTATCAACACTAGAAACACATACATTGACATGTCACATTCACATAAACAATGATCATGATTTGATTTCATTTGACTTAGATCGATAATCATGACGTAGAAATAATAACATGCATATATTATGTAAGTCAGTATTTTGTAGTGTTGAAAAGACAAGAGAAGTGTTGAAAGAAGAAAACCACCACAATTTCTAAAAATAATAGTATGGGTTCCAAAATTCTGATAACACCAGCTGCCAAGTTTGTATTGGTGTGGGTTAATGATGTTGCTTTGTTCAATTGGTTTCCTAAGAACTTGTAACTCTTTACGATTATCGTCTTTTTTAGTACGATGTCCTTTACAGGTACGCCTCGAACAGAATGGGCATCAACGATTTCACGCAAAAGAACTTTCATAAAAAAATGTGATTTTCTGCTTAATTTCATTTCTCCAAAATTCGTTGTCTTATTCAAAATATTCTACGGTAAGTGGATGATTTTCTGCAGACCAAATGGCAAGAATACACGTTTTTCTCTCCGAAACATGCAATTGACCTTGCAGTTGATACCTCGTTGTACCAAGTTTTTTATTGTATTTGAATATTTGTGTCTTACAGTTTTTGATATAACTGTCTCATGAATACGCTTTTAGAATCAAAATAAGAAAAAAACTTTATTCACGTGAACCGTACAAGTAGTACTAGAGGACATTTTGAGCGACCTCACACTTTATGTGGGAATTTTATTTCTACGTATTCTCCCAACTAATCCGTCAGGTGCTGCACCAAAAAAGGGCAATTTCGCATCTATGAAAAGTCCACATGACTGAATGACAATGTTTTCCATTTGTAGCAGTGCCTGTTTTTTGTTTTCATTGTCATGCGCAATAGAAGTTATACAGGGTGTCTGGTGACAGATTTATATTTTTAAATACGATTATTTCAAAAAGTAATAAACGGTGCGGGGGGAGGTTGGTACCGTTGGAATAACCGATCGTGGGGATTAGTCAGTCACGATGTCGTAGTGGTCGAGTGTGCATCGCGCGTTCGCTGTCGAGACATTTTTTAAGAGTAATGATTCTTACGTAATTACTCGTCGACAATTTTGTTCAACGTTCGGTATTCGGCGAATACGTGATGGAACGAGCGTAAATTTAATTCGTTTGTGGGTGCAGAAATTCCGCGCAACTGCTTCGGCTATGAATGTCCCAAGGCCAGGGCCAAGTCGATCTTCAAGGATTCCCGAAATCATTGAACTGGTTGAAAGCAGTTTACGTGAAAATCCACGACTTTCAATACGAAAAAGAGCAGCCTCATTGGGACTTCCAAGAGCGATTATTAATGAAATTTAAAGAAAGTATCTGAAGTTCCATCCTTTAAAAATTCAAATCGTTCAAGAACTTAAAGTGACTTTAATTTACGCAAAAAAAATTGTGGAACGATGTTGGAGCGTTTTCGCACTGTTAATCCCATTTTTTGGAGCGACAAGGCTCATTTTCACTTAAACGGTCACGTCAACAAGCAAAACTGCCGTTACTGGTCTCCAAGAACCCGCAAATTTTGATTGAAACATCAAATCCATTACATTGCCCGAGGGTAACTGTTTGGTGTGCCTTATCCACGCATGGGATAATTGGACCATTTTTTTTTGAAAGTTCTCGAGGCCAGGCGACGAATGTCAATGGTGAAAATTATCGACGCATGCTTACAGATTTCTTTATGCGAAACCTGCGAGCTCATCTATCTTACTCTTCACACACATGGTTTCAACAGGATGGGGCGACTGCACACACAGCCAGAACTTCGATGAATTTGCCTCAGGAAAAGTTTCCCCAAAAACAAATCAGTCGCTTTGGGGACATCCCGTGGCCACCGAGGTCGCCCGATCTAACGCCCATGGATTTTTTATGGGGTTACCTCAAAGAGAGGGTTTATAATGACAATCCCCGATCTCTTGTGGCTTTAAAGGAAAATATTCGTCGAGAAATCAGCTCAATTGAACCAAGTTTACTGCAGCGTGTGGCGCAGAACACAAGGCTCCGTTTTGAACAATGTGTTCAACTCGACGGAAGACATTTGGACGACATACTCTTTAAAAAATGAAATCCGCATTTTTATTCTATCTATCAATGCTCTTAATAAAACTTTGTGTCAATTATTACGTTTTTAATTTAAGCTTGAAAACATAAATCTGCTACCAGACAGTCTGTATATATACACTTAGTGTCTTCGGCTGGTCGTGGGTGCCCTGATCGTGCCTCTGCCTACCTCTTCCGGGATACGGGCGTGAAGATACTTTCTTTTTACATATTGTGCCTAAGTTAGACGCTGTTATCAAATTTTTCTTATGTCCATCCACTCACTACAATCTCTATAATACAGTATTTTTTTTCGATGTTACGAGTATCTCTATCCTATAATAAAGTTTTCAGATACTACTTACCATACAAAGTCGTCGCATGAAACGCATAATATGTACTTCAACTATACATATACGAAACTTATTGACCATAATATAGTCAATAACATCTTATAAGCGTTCCTACTGGACATTTGATGCTCTGTGGCGCTACAGGTTCTTGACGGGTCGATTTTTCGCGGAAGAATCGTAATGAATCAAAACATTTTTATAATAATTTATTATTACAAAAATGTTTCAATGATTTTAGTGATATTCTTTTTTTTTAAATATTAAATAAATAATTATTTATTATTACAAAAATGTTTCAATGATTTTAGTGATATTCTTTTTTTTAAAAAAAATAATAAACTTTAAAAATACTCTTTTTAGTTTTATATCAGGTGAATAACGCAGCGACACACGTCCGGCTAGCACGGCGCCTTCTATCGACGTCTAAGCACTATATTTCGGAAAGGGTTATAATAAATTCTTGCGACTTACACTGCAAATTATTTAATTATTTTCATAGACGATATTAAATCAAAATTAATTCATACACATGAAAGATTAATACATCACACACCATTCAAATAAATTTGAATTATATATCTTTAAAATCGTTTAACAAATATTGAGATTGAATTTCAATTTTTGACCTTACTTTGTGATTTTTTCTATTGAGTAAAATACAAGTAAAATAATCACAATCGTGTTATGGAAGGCGTATCTTCTATATTAATAATTTCGTCAAGGGGTACGGCAGACTCGATTGAAACCTTATCTGAATAGTAAAACATAAAAAAATAATGATTTTGAGTAGACAACATATATATGCTAAATTCGGATTGTCGAGTATTTTGTTAAATTCTATGTTAAATTCTAATGTGTTGACACTTGACAGACAAATCACAGTCGCCATCTTGGGTAGTTAATAAACCTTCCGTATTGTGATGTGTAATACAAAATATTCCTTTATCAGTACCGTTGCCAAATTCTCGAATAAGTACTCATTGCAATTTGTTTTGTTACTTTAAATTACTTTACTTTAAATGTTTACTTAAAATAAAAATTATTTGTGTAGAAACTTTGGCAGTTTTTATCCACACTAATATTATAAATGCTAAAGTAACTTTGTCTTTCTGTCTGTTATCTTTTCATGCCTAAACCACCCAACCGATTTTGCTGAAATTTGGTATGTAGATAGTTTGCATTCATGAAAAGGACACAGGCATATTATTTTTTGGAAATTCTACCCTTAAAAGGGGTGGTAAAGTTTGTATGAGATAAATATTTTTATTGCACATTTTTGCATGAAACTTTGAATTAATGCTTTTTAGTACAAATGATAAAACAAGTATTTCAGGGTTATTCAAAATTCACCCCTATTGGGGGTTAAAGGGGGTGGCTAAGTTTGTATGGGAAATTTAATTCTATTGAAATATTTTGCGTGACACTAAAATAATGCTCTGCAATACAAATTATGAGATGCATAATATCTAAGCGTTTTCTGAAAATCAACCCCTATGAGGGTTCACAGGGGTGGCACAATTTGCGAAAAATATTTAACAGAATTTTTTACCATAAGTCCATAACAATGAACCACGTACATCAGTTTATCATTAACGAAAAACGCACAAAGAAATTATGATACACATAGTAGCAAAATTAGTTCAAAATCCCTACTTAACTACTTAATATTATACCTAAATGCGAAAGTAACTCTGTCTGTCTGTTACGCTTTCACGCCTAAACCAGTTAACCGATTTTGATGAAATTTGGTACAGAGATAGTTTAGATCCTGAGAAACAACATAAGCTACTTTTTATTGCAAAATATAGGTGAGAATGGGTAAAAAGAGGGTATGAATGTTTATATAGAAATTCGTCATTTTTAAAGCTATAACAGTGAAACTTTGTATTTAGACACTTTATGATAAACGAAAGAACATAGGCTATTTTTTATCACTAAAAATTAGAGAGAATGGGTAAAAACAGGTGATGAATGTTCGTATGGAAAATTGTCATTTTTGAAGATATAATTGTGAAACTTTGTATTTAGACACTTAATGAGGAACGATAGAACATATGCTACTTTTTATAGTGATAATTTAATCAAAAGTATACTTATCAACCTTATTTTAAAAGAATTTAAACATCGAAACGTGCAAAACCACGTCACCGCTAAATGTGTTTAGTACAGATAAATTAATTTTCCAGATTTTTCTCTTATTAAAATGAACCGAAACTCGCCTTTTATGACTAAGTTGGTATGAAAGCAGTTCGTCTATATTTTTTTCTAAGAGCTCGGAACCAAAGTCTATACTATCTATACTAATATTAAAAAGCTGAAGAGTTTGTTTGTTTGCTTGAACTTTCAGTGTTAGAAAGTCCATTTATTGAAAAAGGCTATAGGCTATATACATCATCACGCTAAGATCAATAGGAGCGGAGCACCAATGGTAGATGTTTTAAAATCGGGGGATTTTTTGTTCCCCTTTAAAAGTCCTAAAAAAAGTTTGCAACAGCACATTTCTATCTTTTAAGGTTAGCTTACTGTAACTTTTTTTATGCTTACCAAATTTGTTTTAAAATAATACATTATTTGCGACGGTTATTTTATAAACACGATGTTAATCATTATCCAAAAAAATACGTCATTAATCACAAGTATTTAATTTAAAACAAAATTGCATTTCACATTACTCGATTTGAATGAATATCATAGGGGATATCGCAGTTTTAAAATAACACTATCAAATAGAATATAATAACTACGTTTAAAGACCGCGCGACACAGACGCGTGGTATGCGCGTGGTTGACTCCTAACGGAACGGTTGTGCTCAGTGCACTACTTTCTAAATTTATTATTTCCAGAACATCATCATGTAATACTTTTTAGATGATATTTAAATAAAAATAGATTAAAGTTTGAAGAAGAACGTAGGCCGTTTTTCATCTTAAAATTTCAACGGATATAGTTGGAGAGTTAAATATTAAATAAATCAACAACGCGGGCGAAGACGCGGATAGCAGCTAGTTATTATAAAAATATGATCAAGATTCACATATATTTTTTTTTTACTGTCTTATCTCGTAAGCTTTAGGCAAAAAATATTTTAAAAAAGCCCGTTTTAAGAACTCACCTCTCCTTAAGATTGATTAATACATATTACAAAACATAGTCCTTTCACCATGTTTATGATAAAACTCAAAAACTATGGTACAGATTTTCATTTTCAACTTGCTGATTTTCAAAGTCATTTGGCTTAACATTTTATCTTTGAAAGTTAGTTGAGAGTAAGGTTAAGTAGTTAACTGTGATAGTCTGTGTGTAGTATGGTAACTTCACTACTGCACTCTATTATTGAGCAGCAACTTGTCCAACTAGGTATCCATTGCCTTACCTATTTCTGCTGCCTTAATTACTCCTTCATGGTCCAGTGAGGAGGGTAAGGGGGCCAATTGATTTGCACAAAATTTGGCCTAAAACCTTGGCCACAAGATAGGGACACACCTTCAAAATCTATGGTTTCTGTAGGCCACCATGTTCTCTTACCATCAGGATTGCCTTGTGCTTGTCACTATCTTATCACATAAAAAAATTGTATTAATACTCAAGGCAGAAGCTAAGTAAAATATTATTAAAATCTAATCTAAAGTTGGTAAATATCCCTCTAGTCTAGTGATCCTGTTTTGGACTTTTACTTTATGAGGTCCTGGATTAGATTCTCAAGGAGGGGAACAGAAAAAAATGTGCTTTTTTTAAATTTTTTTACAAAATCATTTTTACTTAGGATTGTATATGTGCCCAGTTGGATATAGGTTTGACACCTATTACGTTGTGGAGCTTAGTGCGGATATCAATATAAAGATACACACACACCTACAAATACAGTTTTAACATTAAATATGCACATCCTGGTTGGTTTTCTTTTATAGCATGTTTAAATATAAACAAAGCAAACTCTCCATATAATATTGTGGCAGAAGGCACATGATATTTTGAAAATCTTCATTGTCATCACACATATATGTGCAAGCCAATCCTGTTTGATCAAGAATTCAAAATTTAGTTCCAGGTTTTACAAAAAATCTATTAATATTTGTTGACGGGAAAAAGTTTGTTAAATGCAATATTTACCTAAGTCAATAATGGCTGTATCTTTTGGTATTTCCCCCCTACATATCCAGTTAACAACTCTCAGAGCACTATCTTCTCCAAACCAGACATCCCCAGTGTCGCCATGTTCTTCGAAGTTTTTAATTTCTTTTTCATATGTGTGCTTCCAGTATTTTTGTGTGCCTAATTCCGAAGAGTCTAGTTCTATCTCCATGTGGATTTTGTTACTAAAATAGATACAAAGTTGTTTTAATCAGGATTTTTATATCACCTTCTAATATAGGAAGGCAATCCTGGAGATGGCTGTACTGAAGATAAAAATTACACAAACACAAACAAAAACATTTATTTCCTCTTCTAAAATTTGACTGGCTAATGCAAGTATTCCCGGTGTATATATCCAGGTATATATTAGTAATAAAAGAACACAAGTTTTTTTTATTATATTGGAAGGCAAACAAGCAGACAGATTTCTGCCGCCTAGAGACACCAAAGATAGTAATGGTGCGTCGCCAACATGAGGCCGGGATATTAGGCCACACCAGAACATGTCAACAGAAAGTGCTAACGTAATAGTTATAGTAGGTTTATTACTATTTCTTAAGAAGGTTCAACCAGAACGTGATGATGAGCACTGATTACAAGGCATCATTTTGCTACATGGTATTGTACATTAAACAAACATAAATATTTCCCGATGGTAAAGTTCATTTAAGGACACTAAAGAAGTTAATGGTGTCTGAATCTGACGCCAACGGTATTAAATATTTCGTATCTAATTTGTATTATTTGGCATAATAATAGCTACAACTGGTGTAAGTCTTAGTGGTAGCAAGAAAAAGTTACGTTTGCTACTTTTACATTCTAGTTTTGCCGACCATTATTATGCTATTTTAGAAAAAATAATCTCTGAATAGTTCGGGGTTAACTATGGTCTAAATATACGCCATTGTTTTGAGTTTTTCAGCAAGAAATCATACCCGGGCTAGGCTATATTATGTAGCATTCACGCAGGTACAACAACAGGTACAATACGTATTTGTATTATTTGCGTAGTATTTATTTATTTTTGTTTAAATTAATCTCTATTTGATATTTATAAAACCAAACTAACCTGCAATAATTTGTTGCAGTTATCAAAATTAGTAATGGTTTTTCAATAAGATTTTACTCGTCGTATTTTTTTTGTAATTTATTTTCTCTGTTTCAGTTTTAATTTAGTTCTTTCTTTAAACATTATAAAATGCGAAAAAAATACACAAACATTCAAACACCAAACTAACTTTGACAAATGAGTAAATGACAAAAGGAAAAGTCATTAATTGTCAAAATATGATGACAATTCGTGATGGTAATGCATAAATTACAAAAAGAGTTTTGGCGCCATCGTGAATGAAGATAGTCGTAATTTTTTTACAATTATTAAATTTAGTGTAAAATATGAGTAAAATTGGTTAATTTTTGTGAGAATTATTTTAATTTTGTTCAGCAAAACCGCACAAATGAAATAATTATGAAGAAATTAGTGTATCGTGAATTTCCTCGCTGCCGCCAAATCTCATAGACGAGCTTGTGTTACGAAGCCACCGCTTTACTCAGGACCCAGACATGACTTTACTAAATAGTAACTAATGACTGAAACAAAGAATTAATACGGAATACATGAATTGAAAATATATAACAAGAAAATATTTTTAATACGGAAGACGTGGCTGTATGGACTCAGATCCTTTGCCTTTCCCCGACTGGGATAAAATTAAAAAACAACAAATAAATTACATAAAAAGTGTATATTAATTTAAGCTCCCATAAACGTAACTACACTTCCTACTTTAAATAGCAATGGTTTCGATTTGTATGTATTTAACCAAATTTAATAGTTAGGTACTAAAAGGTCCATGATTGTTTTACAGAGGTCAATGGAATTATCAAACCGATATGGCAACACTCGTTCGACATCGTAAAAGATTACAGATTCAATGACATCCGTTACAACTTCATGTTAACCATGAAGCTAAACTCCGTTTCTTTACTAAGGCCCTATGGTCATGTCGACCCATACCCTTTAAGTAATTATACCTACTCGTAGCCCAGGGTGCTGAATATGTATATCAGTTGCCGACTCAAAATGGAAGAGTGTACATCAAATAGCTGTCAAATGCCGTGTTTTATATTTGCTATTTCCAGTGACCAACAGAAATACAGTAGAAATAGCAAATGACATCATTTGATGTACACTTTTGCAGATTGAGTTGGCAAATGAGGTACATAATCACCCCCCTGATCAATGCGATGATCGTCTCAACAGTTGCGCTAAGGTCCACACGCTCAGGTGTCCTCAAAAGTTAATTAGCACCCTTTAGAGACGGATGTTGAAACCCATCTGTATTTTGTATCAAAACTCAGTGGTAGCAGTTTCCAGTAAAGTAATATTGGGAATCTTGTTTAATTCATTTTAATTCAAGCAATAAATAAGCTTGAATATATAAAAAATGCTTATTACATGTCTAAACAGTGTTTTATAACTCAAATTAAAGTTAGGCGTTATCTTTTAAGTGAAAAAAAATTATGTGCAAGAAAGCCCCGCTACTGCCTATATTTAAAACGGTAAACGTACACAAACCCTTGTGACACAAAATGAAAACTGAAGGCAATCTACAAACAAAATGCGCTTAAACAACGCACACATAAACACCTCTCACGGACATGAAATTGTAAAACAATCTAGTTTACTTCGAGTGCGAGTGACATCTGCTTGGGATACACTACCCATAAATAGTTTCACGCTAAATCAATTGCGAGGTAGGCAGAGAATATTTAGAGCCAAATGTTACGATTACTGTGGATATGTCTTGCTTTCTCCACATTCATTATTATTTTTACAAACATGCTGACTTCGGGGACCCCAAATAAAACCAACACAAGAGCGAGTATCATCAGCTCGTCAGCCTCATGAGACAAGTTTTTATGAATTTTCGAGCAACGAACAAAGTTTTTCAGTGTATGGTTTTTTTTAATTCAACAGTAAACGTTGAATTACCGTATTTAAGGCTACCAATTGTAAGTATCTAACACCTATTAAAAGCTTAAACACTGACAATTAAACTCAATAGAATTAAAGATATCGTGGTCGCCGGGTAGTTTGTTTGGTAGTTTCTACTTCTGACTTGCTAGAGATTGGAGAGGATGACAGCTTACGGTAGGCAAGGTTAAACTTAATAATTGAACTTTAAAATCATATATATTAAATAATGAAGCTAATTTTTATCTACATCTTAATACATATAAAGCTACCTCGATTTAAATTAATAAGGTTGAGTTAACTCTACGTATTTATACTCTAATATTTTTTGAAGTGAAAACTTTTTTAGCAGCTTTGTGCACTTTTTTGGAATGGGTTAAAACTTCTAAACTCGCGTCAGGACACGTAACCTGATTAAAAATTTGTAAACCGCAGGGCGCTTGTGCGAATGTTCGTGTTTTCATGTTTGTGTGCGATAGCCCAATAAATGAATATTGTATTCTACCACATCAATGATAGTACATTCATACTGATAATTAAAGCAATTCGTGCAAAATTATTCCCTAACCATTCCAAAATATTAAATATGCACATCGTTGACATTCAAGTTTTTACTTCTACCAGCACTCGCGGAGTGCAACCCGTCGTTTTTTTTTCTTTTACGGAGGATTAAAAATAACTTTCAAGTGAAAATTGGCACTTTATTTACATAATATATTAATCACTATAGCTGAACATTTTGGTTTAGGAATATGTATAATAGATGGCACCATCTTCCGGTGGCAATGATTGGCACTGAAAATATCAATCATGGTCTATCGTTACAAGAATTATTTCAAGTGCTCACTTTTAAGTAAGGAAAGTGGTTTCAACATAATCTGATCACACTTTTTTATAATGATAATGAATATTGTAATAAAAAAAAGAGTTAACTTATGTAAAAGTAAACATATTTGCACATCACAATGTAAAGAAAATATGCTGTTGAAAAGTAAAAAAATGTTATTTCTTTCTTTTCATTGCATTTCCCTATTTATAAGCCAACTTAGTAGCTATACATTAGTAGCAATTTCAATCGAAAGGTAAATAATAATTTATATCTATATTAATAGATCATGTATCGATATCGCAATACTACCTTTTCTGGCGCGAACTTTGTTTTGTGCTGTTGCCCGCGGCTTTGCCAGCGTGATAATATTATTAAGATATGTCTCTTTAAAGTGTCTAAAACAATTACTATACCAAATTTTGTCGAAATCGAAAAATTGGTATTTTACGTAATAAGTGTACGGACAATCACATGGTGATGATAAAATAGAACCGTGATCTACGAGTATAGACGCAATAAATATTATAGTGAATACCTTGACAAGGACCTAATGAAAGAACTGGGAGGTTGCTGATTGATCATACTTTTTAAAAGTTGACTGTATTGTGTTTTATTATACATATTTGGAGTTTGCCTAAAGCACATAAAAATGTGTGCGATAGTGTGTGTTTATCGTTGGAAACGTAACCACGGTATTATTATATAGATAATATTACCGTGACGTAACTATCGTAAAAATTGGTTTGTCGGGGGTTTCTTGAAATTTTTTGTTTTTAAGATCATAGATTATGTATCGATATCGATACTTTACGTTTTTTGGACAGCCTTAGTAATGTCAAATGGCAGCCATATTAAGTAGCCAGCGGCAGGCTTTTTTGGTAACTATTTCATGTCCATATACTTTGGAGGTCAATGGCTATGCTTGATGCACATTATTGGAGGTTGACATTTTAATGCGGGCTAAACATTGGAGCTAATTAATAACGTTCGTGGTTCGTGTCAACTGTCAAAAAATCATCACTGTTTTTTATTGGTTAATAACATGTCAAATTACCGCATCGCATAGGGTAAGCAGTACTAATGCTGGCACCCATACAGTGATTGGCACTTGAAGCTAATAATGCAAATATTAAGAAATGTAGGCGGTAAATTCAGTTAGTTTGTTTTTTAAATTATACCCAATTTATTTGGTGACAACACTGGTCAGTTGTTTATGCGATTTAGTGAATTACAACACTGTAAAAAAATAGTTTTCGCCGAGATGTCGTGTATCAGTTTTGTTGATTTCTTAAGAAAATTCGTTAAGGCTTGATTAGTTTCTCAACTTTAAACTAATGGCTTAGGATGATGTACGTTTGATGTTTTGTTCTTATATTAGGAACAGATGGATTTACTAAGTTTTTTATCTACAAATATGCATAAAAACATTCGTAGAATATTCTTTTTAAAGGGGCCAACCACTGTAACTCACGTTTGTATGAAAATCTAATTCGCTGGCATGAGTGCCAATAATTAAAAACCACTTTCACAGAAAACTGAGACATTTTAGGCATTTAATCAAGTCAGAATAAAGAGTTATATTGAATAATTTTCAGTTCGTGGCGATCGCCATAGGATAAACAAATACTGGCAGTGCCAATCATTGTACTTTTCGACGCATTGGCACTGCCAATTTTTATACAATACTAGGGGCCAATCAATGTGATGATATTTGATGAGACTAGTTGTGATGTGCAAATTATTTACCTGACTGCGTAAGAAAGGAGAGTAATGTTCTTTGGCTAAAAGTAAGGAATTTTCTTTTGTATATTTTTGTTCATTTTGTATGATTTTAGGCAGTCACTTATTTTATCTTATATATGTTATAATAATTCTAAATATTAACGGCTGAAATTATTGGTCAGACAGTTTGTGGCAATAGTAATACACTTGCAAGGAAGCTTCTGTTATAATCACATAGAAATGTGTATAGGTAATCTACTATTACTACTATGTATTATTAATTATAATTATAAAAGGTAGGTAACAGCTTAAATGAATCGCCAGTCGGACAGTTTTTTTGCAATAGTTGCAATGCGTAAGATGCAAGCATTGGCTAACTTTCCACTAACACCTTTTTTTTAAAAAAAGAACTTTTAAATAGCACAAACTCTCTATCCGCAGCGGTTCCAACCACTCTTTCTCTGTACTTGTACGATTTAGCGTGATGTTATAAAGCCTTTCTCAACAAACGGACTATTCAACAAAAATAATTTTACAATTCCGACCAGCATATCCTGCGATTAGCGCGTTCAACCAACCAAACAAAAAAAAACTTTCCAGCTTTATAATATTAGTATACCTAGATATATTTTCTACATATATTTTGGCACACTACTGATATAATAATTAGCACTGCCAATCATTATACATATTTTGGGGACAATAATTATGCCAAAGGGGGCCAACAATAGTGCTTTCGTGCATTTTCTTAAATTTTCTTTAATTATTCAAATTAGGTCTTATTTGAACACTCTAAATTAAGTTAGAATTGTAGTTAGATAATGTGGCAACAGGAAATCAATATTTTGCAGTCGATATTGCAAGTAATTTATTTTCTATAGACTATCAAAATGAGAAATTTGCTTAAGGTGCCAATAATTGTACTGTTTACCCTATATATATTGTCAAACATAACATATTCTAATTAAACGTGTCATTGAATTTATTAAATGATAATTTATTGACTATTTTAAAACGATCAAAATCCGTGGCGTATTTTAATATCGAAACTACTCGTGGCTATAAGCTACACTAGGTTTTTGCTGTCAGTTTTGCCGGTCATTGAAATGTCTTGACGGATAACATAGCGTGTAAGGCGAATGATGTTCGCATGTAACGTAATTTTGTGACTGTGATAAAACTGATAGCAAACCCTACCGTGTAAGCTTAAGCATCTTAAGTTTGACCACTTAATAAAGTAACAGAATGATGTAAAAGAGTTTTATTATTTTTAATAACAGACTTCAAATTTGATTCAATTTCAGTATTTTTATGCCTGTTAATCAATTTATCCGTCATTTCGTAACCAATTTTTTTTAATTAAAAAGAGCGTACTTTCGATGCGGTTCTTTTGCTACCAAGTCTGGATCTGATGCTGGAATTGAGGAAAATACTTAATTTTTGAATACGCATATTATTTTCTTGTTGAAAGCGCAGTCGGTTTTTGCATTTTTATTGCGATTAAATTATTTAATTTATCTTTTGTATGTTATACTAAACGGCAAGAGAAAAAAAATCAACATTTCTTACA
This sequence comes from Calephelis nemesis, assembly GCA_002245505.1. Classification (NCBI taxonomy): domain Eukaryota; kingdom Metazoa; phylum Arthropoda; class Insecta; order Lepidoptera; family Riodinidae; genus Calephelis; species Calephelis nemesis. The sequence goes on from NJDD01006931.1 coordinate 25,164, forward strand.
TCGTTTAAAAAATTCGAAGTATTTTGTACATTTAAAGTTTGACTTGCAGTAATTATAGATATTCTTCTGTATACAATCACGAAACCTCGATCATTAATGAATTTATAAACTTAAAATTAGACAGATAGGTAGATAATAGACACAAAAAGTCAGCTAAGAATAACTGTAAATTTATAACAATGTCAGCTAACTAACCAGAACTAATAAAAGAATGATGCCCCCGCCCTGTGTCACATCTACTACATAACATGGTAAAATCAGGTTTGATATCTATGTATGAACTCGACGCTACTCTGGGTAAGCGTCGCCTTTAACAAGTACCGCCTTCGTATAGATAACTACGCCTTTTTGTTTTGTTTATTAAAGTGAACTAGTTATAAGAACTGCGTATGTTTTTTTTAAATATGTATTTAGAATTATAGCTATTTTATAGGTTTCATTTCAACTTAACCGAAAACCACTCTTTCGGTTTCGTTTCAAACTAGTAATACTTAGGGTCAATGAAAGTTTTTCGCTGTACGTTTGGAACAGACCATAGTGAATTACTACATAGTATATAAAACAAAGTAGCTTTCCGACTGTCCCTATCTCCGTTTGTATGTTTAAATCTTTAAAACTACGCAACGGATTTTGACGCGGTTTTTTTTAATGGATAAAGTGATTGAAGAGGAAAGATTATATCTATAACTTACACCCGTGCGAAGCCGGAGCGGGCCGCTAGTTAACTATAAGAGCTACGTAAGATACGTTTCTAAATAAGTAAGGTTTTATTTCAACGTACCGAGAACCCTTTACGTTTCTCATAACCCTCGGAATGATTGTTCGCTTGTCTTTCGATATATTTTAGCTTTAGAATCACTTAACACAGCAGCAATTTTACATTAATATTTACAGATCAATCACGCAAAAAAACATACGTCTACATTTACATGTTGTACAATTGTTGACTGCTGAAGAATACCAATAATAATACCAATTGACATCAAGTTTACCTTTTGTACAAAATAATTTAGTTTCATATACAATAAGTAAAAAAAAACATATAAATTGTAATACCAAAGCTAAAGCTAAGTGAGTAAATATTCTACTCAAAATAACTAAGGTTCTAGGACAACTTTAAACACAAAACATTTTTTAGAATGCTTGTCTGGAAGGTTGTTCTACAAAATTGATAAAAAATCTTTTGTAGGGTAAGGTAGAGATGCTGTTTTTTCTTGTCTCCCCTTACAGTGTTGGGTATGGTTAGGATACCATAAACACTTTTTATTGACTACGACTAAGATAAGATACAAACAATTTTCGTTCTAAAAATTTGTTCAAGTTATTGACTGACGTATTTTCATCATATACTGAGGTAAACCTTTAAATATTTACTTATATTTATAAAAAAAAAACGCATCGTGCGACATTTCGACACATCGACAGTTAACACTTCTGCTTCCGCCTCACCACCCATTAGCTACATTATATTTTTTGTCTTACAGTCTATGAAACTTAAAGAAAACATAAACATGTAACTTTTTTTATTTCTTCAGGCACAAGTCACAAAATGGAAGGCAGCTAGCTGACCTCAAAGTATGGACCTGTACTCCTCTCGGAGTTTTTTGACACTAGAGTAAATACAATTCACAATGGTACAAACACGAACAAAGTCACTACAAGTATACAAAAAATTTAACTGTTTTTGCCAATATAACAGTGTAAGTAAAGTCACAAAACAGCGTTATTAACAAAGTGCAAACATCAATCATTTAGGAACCGCCGCCAACCACAGTGTCCCAGAATTATCATCGAAGGATGCTCATCCGTTTCACTGCACTCCGACACAAAAAGCACGTATTAAACACGCATCAACACATTTATAGTCACTGCACTGTCACTTTTTGGGAATTCCCCACTGCAATCCGATCAAGTCACTGCAATCCATTACTGATGATCGCATTGGTCCACTGTCATGGCGGCGGCGGCATCCTTAATATGTGCGAAGACTATGACGGACATGCTTACGCTAAGTTATTGTTCTAAATTTACATTACCACAACATTTGAAGCTTAAAGCAAGATTGCCTTTCAGATTAATACAGATATATGTTAAATAGTCATAAACAAATGCAAACGGAAACCAGGCGACTTAGACCGTCTACAGGTCTGTCGCAGCAAAATATAAAGAGCCACCTGTGAAATTAAAAACTTATGAATTAAAAAAAAATTGTAATAAAGGGCTTTTTGTTTAATGCTTGCTGGTTTATATATGATTACGTTGACGTATCTAGTCAATTTACTAATTATGCCTAGTAACTGAGTTACAACATATAAATATTACGTAGGTAGTCGTATGTTGTCGCAACAATTAGTCGGCGACGAATCGCGTGTAAGTATTGATCGCATTATGTCACACTCTCCGCGTCGCTTCATTTGCCAATGGACTAGTCAATTCCGAACATTAAGTCCGCCAAATACGTACGGAATCGCATTTCGAAATATCTAAACGAAGTTAGGCGGACCTCAGTTCCGATTTTTAAACACGGAAACAATGCAAACGTATGTGGCCCAATCGCAACGAACGGATACTACTTACGAAGAAAAGATGACCAATGATAGCGGAGAAATAAAATGTTTGTCGTCTCGATAAATATCAACTTCGGTATTGCTTGTTTCACGAGCGTGCTTTGTGAGTAACAAATGACAATATTTGTTTTAACAAGTCAACACATATTAAGTACTTATTAGCAGCTTATTCTTTGAAAAATATTTACGTAAACGACCAGTAACTCTGATAATTACTCTTATCACGGCTGAGGAAAAAACTTCAGATTTTCAAATACACCTTTGAGTATAAATTGTAATAATGAGCGAGCTTCAAAAATTTGAAACTCCTAACACCTATTTATTTTTATACGGCATTTTTTATAATCTAGTTTTTGACTTTTTGTCTCATATTAAGTTACAATAAGACATTGGACAATGACCGAATTTGCTTTATAATCTCTATTGTTTTCTTCAAAAGTAGTTATTATTTCAATACTTGAATGTTTACGTGTCAAAATAAATAATTTAAAAACCCTTCTATTAGGATCACTCGCACGTTCCTAAGTTAAGTATTTAACCCTGAGTTAGTTTTTGCCTCATATTAAATCACTTCATATCTGAAAGTTTAACTCATCACTAAATTTAACCCAGGAACGTGGCTCTTAAATTATATGATTTTATATCATTCTAGCTGTCCTGGCGAACTTCGTTCCACCCTTTCTATTTATGTGAGGGAAATAAAGTATTTTCTAATTTTATTTTCCTGTTATTTTTCCGGTTTTTTTTATAAGATCCCTGCCCTGGTAATAAAAGACAATAAAAAAAAATAACTGGATCCGTGGTCGTTCGGAAGTTATGCACTTAGCAACACATTCAGCGATTCATTTTTACATTATAGATTAATCTTTTAAAAAAGGACTAGGAAAATTGTACCAACGTAAAATGGCCAAACGTAAAGTTAATATCAAGTGATGATAATTTTAACTTCGTAAGTTGTGTTTACTACCGAATTACACAGCCAGACCGTGTGTCGACATTTCCTTTGAAAATGACAACATGCATAGCAAAACATGGAAGGGCTTTACAATCAGAAGGTAATACATAGCAGTCCAACACAAATTGAAACAATAAAATTCACACCACACAAACCATACTAGAAATTATGAGGAGACATCAATGGAAATATTTGTAAGAGAAAAAAAACAACTTACTGTGCGGTTGATATGCGGTTATATTTTGTATTTACCAATATTAAGGTTAAAGAAACTGCTAAAACCCAGATAAAACTTGGCCTAGACTATATAATGATTAAAAAAATTGCGAAATACTTCTTTTAACGTCAATATTTTTTTTACATTACATCTAGGTTAACTTAAACCTATTTAAACTTAATTCAAATTCAATTGAATCAAGTTTAAAGGTAAAAATTATAAATGTGTCTAAGTTAAAGGCTAAACTGTAAATATACGACACAATGTACTCAGAATGTTTTGACCTATAGCATTAATTACAAATCTATAATGTTGCTTTGGTCACACGTTGCAATGAATTTTGTGGGCTCTCTTTTTACAATAACATATTATATCGATGTAAAGTACCACAAAATATAAGCTACCTTATTTGTAAAGCCTAATAACTATTTTATTAAATATGCAAATTTGCGTTACCTAAATAAACTATGATCAAACCTATTAACATCACCTTGCCTCCGGTACCTAAAAATAGGAGAGGCCATATCTATAACAACCAACCTCAAACGGATTATTGAATCTGAAGATATTTCTATCAAATAATTTATTAGGGATTATTGTTTCTTCGATTAAATTTATCTTTATCCTATCTATTAGGTTCAAACAAAAAGCCAAATCTTTAAATTTACCTTTGAGAATGTTTAAACTGAAACATCGCACAGATGGCTCTAATAGCGAAGTGAAAGCAATACTCACGAGAGGTGATAGCGCGAGGTGGTGACAGGAGCGGGTGCAGAATTCACGGAGGATGAAGAACCTGAGTAGCCAGAACCGGCAGGTGAGGAGCCGGCAGAAGGGGCACCCGCGGAGGATGGTATCGCGGCTGGCTCGTAATACTCAGTGGTAAGAGTTCTTTCGTCCAGCACGTGCTCCACATTGTGCGCCTTAGACGCGGACTTGATGTCCATAAAGGCAACAGTGGCACATACACCGCTATTAGCACCCCCGTTCGTACTCGTACTTGCGCTCTCCATTCGACCCAATAACTTGACATTCTGGACTCGGCCATAGCTGGAAGAGATGAAGGAAATAAATACACAGAAAACATTTAGCGAACGCAAAGCAGATTAGATTAATTAAAATATAATCAAAAATTAAATGAACATTTTAAATAAAAAACAGCATGAACAATAGACCACATAATTGAGCGTGCTAGAAAGATTCCAGAACAACCAAAGCTTGACTTGATTTCACATTCTTTGTAAGTTACTGACATACATACATCATACAGACCCACAGCAAACAATCAGCCCCAATAAAAGCGATCAAAATTGATATTAACATTTTCATCACGGGTTCATTTTAGACGTTAGCAAATATATTATATTGTATATATACATATATTGTATATTACATAATTATCATCTACGTAAATAAATAATTTAACATTATAAATATGTATATATATGTTAAAACGCATAATATTTTTGTGCTTTACGTATTTTTTAAAAATAAAACTAGATAGATTATAAATGTACGCCGGATTTCAAACATTTTATCTGGTTTTGGATATAAAAACTTTATTTTGAAAAAATATTCTAAAGATTATAATTATTCCCCCAATTTTTAATGTTTATCAAAATCGTTCAAGTGAAATAACTATTAATTCGTATTTCCGTTAGCAAATGATAGGAAAAATGTTAAAATATGTGCGTGTACACTATACATTTCATTACATTTCAGACACCTGTTAAAAAATAACTGGGATAGGTTACTAAAAAATACGACTAACCTCCTGAGCCCCAAGATCGTTTTGGGATTCTCATCTGTCATTTTTTGCGTTTCATAAGCAATTTAGTTAAAACTTTGATCTGGTTTCCATGACTGAGACTGCGGATCCAGCTTGACCAAATTTCATCGAAAACGTGAAGTTTTGTCAAATGATTATATTCAATTGAAAGAAAAAATCAGAAGTTGATTTCCACGAGGGCAAACGTTTTGCTTTTAATACATGTGTCCGTCGGATTGTCCGTTTGATATAGCACACACAGAGGAATCAATTTGATCGGGTTTTATAAAGTTCAATAAAAGGGTTCCTCCTTCGGCTAATCGTGGGTGCCTTTGCCCGTTCTTTGTAGATGCGAGCATGAGGCTACATACTCTTTATTAAAAAAAAGTACTTAAAATATAAACCATCTTTGATAAAAAAAACAATCAGGTAAGAAATAAAATATTTTCAATTGAAGGCACATAGTACTATTTCGATGCCGAGGATGCAATGTCGTAGCCGTGAGTCACTAATCTGTAATCTTGTGCTGTTTTTCCTAATATCCCCAGCCTCAACTTGGTGATAAAACATTAGAAACCTTGGTGTTAAGATATATATATAAATTTTCGATCATCAAAAAAAATCCATCTCGTCTGCATCTCCCATTAAAATAAAACAGAATAGAATGTAAAATATTTTATTTCACATATACATATACTATTACAAGAGGTACATGTGACGCATCTACGCATTTATTTCTAAAATCTCCCACGAGATCAGGACGCCGCTACTCACTCACAAGATCCGGCGAAAGAATCTCAGCGGGTTTGTATTTCTTCGTTGACAAACACAAAACACAAATTGACATTTTTAACCCCAAAGTTATAATAAATATACACTGGTCCGACGAGTCTTGTCAAAGTATATATACTAACACTACATACTAGTAAGTAGTACATAAAAAATGCCAGAAGCGGAGTAAATACCTATATGACATTCAATGTTTGAAATACAGACAATTTACACTTGTCTGGCGACAGTGGCTGGTGATAGGCGTGAACGCTAGCCTAAAGGCCAACAATGCGATCACGGTGTTAGCGCCGCCACATTTCAATAGTTAATCCACGCAAATGTCGTATGGAAAATACTAGCGTATAGATAGATAGGTCAATCGATTTGTTTGAAATTGCTGTGTTCGAAACTTTGTTCCGATGGAATTATTCAGAATGATTATAGGAGGGGGACCTTACTGTAGTACAATGAATGTGTTACGCGGCGCGCTAAATGCCTAAATTGATAGTAATACAATATCAGGGCTACCGGGTTATTGTATACTGACTGTTGCTTGCGTCTTGGCACGAATTTAGTTTTTCGCTCTATCGCAAAAACAATTTAAACAATAGGAAAAGGTTGTGAGTCAAATTTTATCATGATCACTCACTAATGTCATGCGACCGCCTCGTTAGCGCTTGGCGATCATGCCCAGTGCTACCAATTAACCGCGAGGCTCGGGTTTAATTTCTGACGGGTATGTTTTAGGGTCGGGAGTGTTTCTTAAACTTATTCCAATACCTATTTAAGTATTTCTATTTGTTAGTATTATTAAATAGCACCCATAACATAAGCTCACTATTTGCTTAATTAGATTGTTAGATTGAATTCGTTGTAAATTATTGTGTCTCACATTCAAATCAAATCATACATTGCAACAAATGTGGTCGGACAAAATGAAACGTCATTTGTTAGTGGCTCACATATCTAGGCATTCACGGCGTGCGATAATTAAATCAAATATATATTTATATATCTATTCATTTTACTGTTTTTAATGTGAACAGTAGTGCCACCTGGACCGTCGATGTCATATTATTTCGATGTGTAACTTAACTATTTCATACGTATGCAAAGATAGCAACGCAAGATACAAAACGCCTTTTATTACACAGAGAAAGTTAATAGCTCTTAAATAACTACTAGAATATGGATTCCATTACACCTACACCTAAGGGTGATCCTCTATTCAGCAAAGACCTTAGTCCAATGTGCCTTTGTTCAAAGATCTTGGATAACTTTATACAACTTACCAGTAACATCGAAATTTGATCAAAGATTTTTCTAGCTTCATAGACAAACATTTTGACATTTTAATGAAAACAAAAACAGTGTTGCACATTTTTATATACAGAAAATTATAAGCTGTTGTTTCCAAATGTGCCAAGTTGCTAAAAAAATAATGATAACTGGTATGTCTTAACAAATGAATTATTTCTGAAGAAAAAATTTAATAATAATGAAGAAAAACTCATTTGAACGGCTCATAGCTTAGACTCTAAATTCGTTTATATAATTTTACTTTATAAATTATTTTTATATTATAAATTTTATATATTATAAAAATAATTTTATTTTAACTTTATGTTTAGTTTAATTTTGTTTATTTGTTTTGTTATTTTTTTTTAAATTATATGTGTTTAGTTCATTAAATAGTATATATTTAGTAGTTTAGTTATCTGTACACCAAGTCTACTTATTTCATTTATTACTTTTTTTACTTTTAAGTATTTTTTTTTGTAATATCAGTTGTGTACAATAAAGAGTAGTGTAATAATAATAATTATTATTATTATTAACTCAGACTCAGACCGAGCTAGATACCCTGGACCGAAGAGTTCGTAAACTATTGACAACATATCGCATGCATCATCCACGCTCATCTGTGATTAGATTGTATATTCCTCGGAAATCTGGAGGACTTGGCTTCCTTAATGCCAAAAACCTTCATAACCGTGAAGTATACAATCTTAGAGAATACTTCCTACACGTTGAGTATGGAATGCATCGTGATGTAGTGTCAGTGGACAATGGACTAACTCCGCTCTCCTTAGGTAAAGAGAACTGGCATAAACCGGTGGTACTTGGCATCCAGGATCGCTTGAACATATGGAAGAGCAAAGAACTACATGGTCGATTTTATCAGGTTATTTATGGGCCTGATGTCGATACACTAGCATCCGTGTCTTGGTTACGATTCGGTGACCTCTTTGGTGAAACCGAAGGTTTTGCTTGTGCTATTACTGACAAAGTTGTCAAGACGAATAACTATCGGAAATACATCATGAGGGATGGCACAGTTGACATATGTCGAGCGTGCCATCGTCCTGGTGAGTCTATTAGGCATATTATTTCCGGTTGTTCTCATCTTGCCAACGGCGAGTACTTGCACAGTCATAACCAAGTAGCCAAGATAATCCACCAGCAACTTGTTCTTCGATATGGACTTGTCGGTTTTGAAGTGCCTTACTATAAGTATACACCGGAGCCAGTTCTTGAGAATAGCCATGCAAAGCTCTACTGTCGCCAATAAGCCTGATATCGTGCTGGTAGATCGGCTGGAGCGCCGGGCTTTTCTTGTTGATATCACGGTTCCATGTGACATTAACCTCGTGAAAGCTGAGAAGGAAAAATTGACAAAATACATAGACTTAGCACACGAGGTTACTGACATGTGGGATGTTGACTCAACAATAATTGTCCCGATAGTCGTGTCAGTAAACGGTCTAATACCGAAGAGTCTCATCCAACACCTTAAGAGTCTCTCTCTACAACCCTGGGTTAAGGGCCGAATTCAGAAGGCAGCAATTTTGGGGACGGTACGTATTGTGCGGAAGTTCCTCACTCTGTCGGCCTGACCAGTGACGGTTTAGTTGTAAGACCACCGTTTTTGGTAACCTGTTTTTCATGTTTATATTTTTAATATTTTTTTTGAATTAAATGTATAAACGTAGAAAATAAGAGGCATTGAGAATAAATGATGATAATAATAATTAAATGGAGTTGTAACACCATTAAGAGAAAAAAATGGTTTCAGTTCTTTCGCGATTGTCGAATAACGTATAAGTATTGAATAAAATTAGTTAATTTTGTAAGTCCGTGAAGCTAGGCTCAACTACCCAGCCCAGTTAATTAAAAAAACTAGGGCTCTTTTTGAACTAATTAGTTTTCTTAATAAGTGATTTGTTGCGCAGTTAGTCTAGGACCATGAAAATGTTAACAAGGCTACCTTTTTTTGAAAGTTCTAAGATTTGACGTATCATAGTTGCATATAAAAATTAAAAAAACCCTAGGGATTTAGTGCTCTTTTTGTGCTAATTAGCTGCCCTTATTAGTAATTTGTTGCCCAGTCAGTCAAAACCAAGAAAATGCTATCAAGGCTAAATTTATAAAGACGTATTGAACGCTGTCAAAGCCACCGCTTTACTAAAGACCTGCTATGGTTTCCTTTGATGGCTTATGACTAACTTTGAATAACGTATAAGGTAATTTGATGCAAATTTAAACTTGAGTAATAGTAGATGCTAAAACGCACATACCAAAAAATAAAATCCCGTTTAGTTACTATTTTAAAGCAAATTTAATTATCAAATTTCCCAATCGGTAAAGCTACCGCTATCGTAATTTTTGTTGACTTACGCGATGCGTATAAAAAAAACTAAGTGAATTATTTTATTATTCTATATCTCTTATTTTTTTTGATATTGGAAGGCAAACAATCAGACGGATTTCCTGATGGTGAGAAATTCACGCCGCCTAGAGGGTGGTAATGGTGCGTTGCCAACCTTAGGCCGGGATGTTAGGCCTCGAGCAAAAGTAAGTTTGCCGGCTACCTTACCCTCCAAACCAGAACACGTCATGACGTTATGGCGGCAAGAATAGGTAAGGCGGTGGTACAAATCTGGGTAAGTCGCTGTGAAACTCTACCACCTAGTAGGATGTCACGGTGTTAGAGTGATTATATTTGTTAAGCCATTTAAAGTTCTGATAAGTTTCTAACTGCGAATAGAAGCTACCTATCATAATAAAAAATGATTTCATTTAGTTAACGTATAATAGTTAGCATACTACACATTTTTTTCTTTCGGAAATAGTTACATAATTTTCTGTTTACTGTATAGATATATTTCATTGAGCGTATTTTTATAGTGAACATTATGTCAATAAAAAAATTCAATGTAATCATTTATTCCTAAATAGCTTTAAAAATGCGGAAATGGCAACACTAGTCAAACTGGCTGTAAATAAACAAACCTTGGACAAAGATTTTTGACCAGTGGAATACACAAACTACCCACAAACTAAATAATAATTATAATAAATTAATAAAATAAAATGAAAAATAAGAAAAAAAAAATATACAAAGTGATCGGTTTCTCTATTGTAGACTCCCATCGACTAGTTTGTATAGTGTGCGCCAAATGCTTGTTTTTATGTACCTATGTTAGTTAGGTATGTGCTCGTTAGTATCTTAAGTTGCAAATTGTTACCTTTTATGGAAAACTTGTCATCATACCTACTTACATTGCACAAAATTGCAATTAAAAGTTAGTTTGTTAAATATATCAAAAAACATAACATCAACAGTCACATTTTTAATTGTTGCGCAAACATCTGGCGTTTTGTACATACCTACTTAGTAAAATCACTTGGTTTAGTATCTACCTAAGTAAAACTTAAGAACAAATAATATTAGCTATCGACTAAAGATCTAACGTATCTATGTTACAACATCTTCAGCAAATAAATCATTTTAAATAATATTATATAGGTACAAAGCTTTGCACCCGTTTCAATCAACCACTCAAACGTACCACGCTAGCCCTCGCCGCGCGGAGCAATGAGCGTCGACCGCGGCCGTCGCCATCACACGACGAAGCTATAAAAAGTGCGACGTTGCCGCTCTTATCGCGTTATCGAACAACATGCGCCGTTTGCTGCTTCGTTGATCTTTACTACTACATATTATACCTATACGTATACATACCTACCAACATTATCGCATTTTCTGCTACAACATAATTTAACTTTTCATCTACGTGATGTTTCGTTCGTTGGCTAACAAAAACTATAGGTAACTATAGGTATTTAGGTATGTAATACACACATTATGTTGTTGAAAAGTAGTAATACCTAAATACCTACTTTGATATCAGTATACCTACCTAGGTTGGTATGTGGGCAAAGCAATAGAAAAACATTTTTCGTAAAACCGCAGATTTAAAAATATAAGTAGGTATCTAGGTACTTAGATTATGTAACTTACTAGGGTAGGTTCTGATATTATATTATGACAATACCCTGCTACCTACCTAAATAAAGCTTTTTTGCATTGGTTTGAAGTTACTGACATTTACCTATTTACATGAATTTAGTTTTAATTTCTGATAAAAATAATCATAAAATAAAAGACTGTCATTATTTTGAATTGTACCTAGGTACCTAATTAATATTTTAAACAGTTGTTAAATATCATACTCGTATCATATATTATTGAGGACAGTACTAGTAGTAGGTATATACAATACCTACTAATTTTCAATAGTGGGATTTGTCATGACATTGATGTATTAACCCCCATACCTAATAACTATCTGAAATTGTAGAATAAAAATTTAGGTTTATAGGTAACCATCCTGAAGTAACTAACAGGAAGGTAACTAGCTATCATAGTAATAACGTTACATGATGGTATGGATGATTTTAACGTTGCTAGTTGACACGGATGATGATTTTGTGCCGGATCTTTATCTAGACAGGTAGGTATACAACATGTAGTTACGTGAGTGGGTAGGTACGTAGTACGGTTTCTAAAAATCGCTAACCAGTTATGGAAAGCGTTCCCTTTTTGACGAGGGTTTAATGAAGGAACCATTATTCTTAATTATCTAAAGAATTTCGTTTAAGTAACCTATAAAAAATCTTAATCGAAACTTAAGGACGAACAAAAACTGAAAAAAAAAATTTCAATACAGCGATAATTAACTTAAAGTCACTACAAATGTTCCGAATTACGTACGTTTCGAAAAATCAAAAACAAGTTTCACCCCTTACAAATCTACTTGAATTCCGTACGGAAAAATACAATCGTATGACGTGGTAAGGTCTATCGATTTGTTTAGATTAGCTGCGTTCAAAATTGTTTTGATTTTTCGTACGGAATATTCCGAACAAATGAAGCATACCTGTCTAAGCTTTGTACCTATGTAGAACCGTTCTAGTAGCTGAATTTAATGTTTAAAAAAACTAATTTTGCAAATGTGTCAGAAAGTTTGTAGGTAGGTGATTAGAACGACAATGTAAGTAAATATTATTTTGTAAATGGTATGGAAGTGAGTGTTTTATTTACGTTAAATGGTCCGTCGACGTTCTTGTCTCGTGGCATCACAATTTCGTAATAATTACGTAATGGGTAATTCAATTATTAAAGCTACGTGAATGATTTCAAGTTTTTCTTCACACTACGAGACTGCATCGATAAGATAAGATACCTACCTAAAGTATCTACCTACTGTAATGATAAGAATTCCTATTATTTTTTTAGTTCTGTCAGTAACATTTTTAAGGTTTGTGTTAAATCATGTTGAACATTACTAAACATTAATAAACCACTTAAAAACTAGGTACGTACGTTTTATTTTAGAATAGGTACCTATCAGCTGAGGATAAATTATTATTATCATCATGTTTTGGAGTTTGAAGCTTCCTTTTGGTGATAAAAAAAACACGAGAATTCTCAAACCCAACGTAATGACTCTTGGGCGAAAAAACTGATAATCTATCCTAATTAATTATTTATGTAGCTACTAAAACCACAGTTTTTAAACGATCTTGTACCTAATATCCTCACTAATATCAATGCGAAACTCCGTCTGCCTGTGCCTTGCTCTTTCAGGGCTAAACCGCTGTCGATTTAATGAAATTTGATATAATATGCACATTGCATATGCACTAGCATCCGTGTTACTTCTTTCAAAAACCAAAAAAATTATAGGTAGTAGGTAGGGGATAAAAATTTGTATGGAAATCGTAACTATTCTTGTTGACGTAGTCGCAGGCAAACAGCTAGTTAGGTACCTATAAATGAACAATGAATTACTTTCTGTTGTGAAATTGGATATAAAACTCTACCAACCTATTAATTACATGAGCCAAACATAGTGTTTGATTTGAATGAAACCACAAGTGCCCAGTATGTACCTACAATATTTTAAATACCTATACCTATACATACAATTTATACCTATTTAAATAAAAGCCACTTGTATTTGGAATTAGTTATTCACTTAAAACTGATTTCTTTATTCGTATGTAAACGTTATCTGTCAAAATCAAATTTTAATATTAATGCTAGCTGGGTATTTGTTTCATCGAATGTAACTCCATAATCTAGGTACCTATATGTTTAATATATTTCTAAAGCGTAATAATTCATCAAGTGATGTTATAGATAACAAAAACTCAACGGCATCGGCACCAGTGATTAAATCGGTCGATGTCTAGTGCGGCGTTGCCAAGTGTACACTTACAACATGGCCGCACCCGCTGTGCCCGTTTCCGTGTGAAACCGACTCAACTGCGTCTGTCTATAGCACGGGCACTGGCAGTGGTGCGACAACGACGGCACGTAGCGAACTCAATAGCAGGATGTGAGAGGGAGTGAGGTGTAGAGGGAGGGCGGGAGATACCGGCTCGATGACGTCAGTCTACTTTCTGAACAACTACTTCACTTTGTTGTGCTGGCTACAGTCCTGCTTTTTATGTTCTATATTAAGCCATATAATATGATGATGATATAGACAAGTATTAAAATTATTTTTTAACGATCTGAGCGAATAACTTTCAACATTGAAATGTTAGTTTCGGTCTGGTACAATTACCTACATAAATATTCATATCCTTACATTCACAAATGATAATGCAATTAAACTGTTGTTTATTGGTATATACATACCCACGAGTAAGGTTAGATTCTTTGAATTTATAATTTGTATCATAAAAAAATATTGTTGTAAATATTGTACCAGGGCTGCCCAGTTAATATAAAATAATATATAATAAATACTTGAAAAGGCTTATTTTAGTGTGTTTTACCTACGTATAAAATACATTGTACACCTGCCTATTTATATTACATAGACACGACCTGTGACCGTTTTCGTATTAAACTAACAGTAAAAGGCGAAATACCTACCTACGCTCTCTAATATATTTTACTTTTATCTCCAAAATCTTCAATATAAAGAAATAATAATTTTAAGACGGTTAAGAAGATTTATTCTTTACTAGCTTTGCTTTTACCAGCGGCTCTGCTCGATTTTAGGCCTTTTCCTTTTAAAAAAAATGTCCATTGCTACTTCTAATACCTACCTACCTCCGAGAATATATTGTGTAAATAAAACGTTTCGTGATGGTTTTGGTTAAGTATAAATTTTTCGATGGAAAGAGAATTTCAAACAAACTTACCTGAGTGGGTATTTCAAATATAGGTATAGCAATGAATGACAAAAAAAACATCACTGGTAGATTATTTGATAAGGTTTTGGCTTTTCGCGCGTTTCCGATTTTCTATAGCACTGAAAATGCAGTGATCTTGTGCAATCATGACAGCTTCGGAATTCCGTTAATCATTGATTATAATATTTATTGCCAAGAATTATTTTAAAAACAATAAGTTCTTGTCAATGCAGTCTTAATGGAAAATTTACCCGAGTTATTGAATCAAGATGACCTAAATCTTTTGTACAATTCACTATTTGAGTACTTTTCAAATTTATTGGGTCGTTATCAAATTGTTGTTACAAAACTGTTGCAAGAAAATTGTTGTGATATGGACCAAAGTAATTATTACAGTATGAAATGCCCCAGTTTTGGTCCGGATCACTTTTTTCCTCACATCGCTGTCATTTCAAATTTGGTCACATCACTCCAAATGATACTACGCCACTGATCGGAAATCCAATTTAAATGATCACGAGCAAATTTCGATCTCCTTTTCTTTTGTAAAACAGTCCACAGTCGTTTCTCCTTAGCGATGTTAAATCCGTAACCTATTCTTTTTAGGACTTGCTCGTATTAACGTTAGACTGAGCTGTTTGTGAATCATGTCCTTCCATTGCACCGTGAGGTTTCCAGCTCGAGCACACCGATTACTTTTAATGATTTCCTTATGCACTAACTCTGTTTTCTGCTGCAACTCGTGATGCACGGTCGACTAGTTTTCTTTAACCGAGTAGTAGCGCTATAATTTTTATAGTGCTGAATGATAGATTTGACTGTAGATTTGGGAAGTATCAAGTCTTTAAATATTTGGTAACTTGCTTTGCCAGTAGGTATCGACCTCACAATCTATTCGCTTTCAAAGCTCTTCACACACGGGTTTGCCACGACCCATTGTTATTTGAAAACTAACGAAAATAACTGAAATTTTTAAAATTTATACTGTCTCACTTGACAAATGACGCAGAATTACTTTTACAAATTTACATTATTGAATAGTATAATTATCGATTGCTTCAAAAGAAAAGCGAAGTTTTCAGCGTCTTTTATGATACGGGATTGCATGTCTGCACAAGGTGTTGGTGGTATGCAGATTGTGGAGATGGATCACTAAATGCTGCGAGGTGTCAAAAAACTTTTTTAAAAGAGTTTATTGCCCTCTATTCCGTCACTCAAGCATTAAGATTCCTTAATATTTCAACAGGATGGTGCTTCCGGTCATACCGCAATTTATTTTAATTAATAAACTTACATTCGTAATTACTAGCTCTTTTGAAAACTAGTCAACGTCATACTACTTTTTAAATGTAATTTGTTTATCCACCTGGTTTCCGCGCTTTCAATCAAGGACATATACCTACCTACTTACTATGCAATCGTAACGTTAATCTCACAAAATTAGCTAAAACAATTTGCATAACTAAATACTTTTTTCCAGACTTTTTTTCTTACTTGTTTTGTATAAATCAACCAATAAATAAAAAAAAACATAAAAAATACATAATGTGATAACTCAAAGTTAGCTCTTCCTGTATTTACTGCGTTGAACCGGTATCACGATTATTTGTATATTAATTTTTTAAATATAATATATTTAGATACCTTTAACAAATATCACTGTCAATACAATATTAAAATATATTTTAAGAATATTAATATATTAATAGTTGATTATGTGAGAGACATAAATACCTCGATAACAGCATGTTAAAAAATCGTAAACAATGGAATTTACCAAGAGAATTCAAGTTTGAAGTTGAAACACGTTAGAACAGCACTTCACTGCTGACTGCCACCTTGGCGAGTAGCGCTTGGGCTAACTTCGAGGACATAATTTGCACGCTCACAAAATACCATTTGCACAAGTCGTTTAGATAGTTATTCGAAAAAGAGAAAAAGACAGTTAAAGCCTACCTGGTTATTGCAGCAGATCACATTCACAAAGAGCGTACTTTATGTTTAAATTATAATCTAATTAAGCGCAGCAAAACTAAAAAAACCGATGTCGAATATAGTATTAGCTACCACGTCGCGAATTGGCAATACTGGTGGTGGCATTCTGTGAAACCACTTGCCTGGGAAGGAATCCACGGTCTTGGCTATTCCTGTCATAATGAATTTGTCATGTTTTTGTCCGGGGGGTATGGTAAACGGTAAACTTGCACAATTATATTGGTGCAAGCTCATGCAACATCTACGGTTATCTCTATCAGGGGATCCGCGTGCTTCTTAGCTGTGTTTTATCATAAAAAACAAATCAAGATACAATCCACCCTACGTCCACATGGACCTACCTTTTCAAAAAAGAATCATCAAAATCCGTGTACTCGCTGGCCGAGCAATGAAGTAAAAGCGAGTAACATATAAAAAAAACATCCACCCCCAGAACCTCCTCTTTTTGGGTAGGTTTAAAACTTTCACAAATGGTTAGAATTTTAACCGTCATCAGTATAGTGTGATTAGAAATTAATATAGACCCTCGTTGTAACCAAACGGCAAACAAACTAGGTATCACTAAAATATTTGGTCTTTATGAAATAAATATTTCTTACACTTATCTGGTTTATAATACGTAATTTTTACTTATCACGATCTTTTCACAATACCATCTTCCCAGTAATATCGTATCGTATACGTAGATGTCGTATTCGACGTATTTTATGTCTATAAGTTCGAAATAAATGGAACAAGTCTCACAAAAAATTTGGTACGAGTCTGACTTGGGTGGCCATTTGACACAATATATTTTGTTTCGTAATAACATCTTTAAATCTACCCTTACGTAAAAACAGCAAAGGTCAGGTCGATAATCACAGTTTTGACCAACCGCTAGTTTTGTACATTTCGGGGATTTAACATGGCTAATAAACCTTTTACACAACAAAATAATTCTATATCTTTTTCTACACTTGAATTATCAACATGGCATAATTCTGTTACAAATATTTCGAGAAAACAATTAAGTATTAATTTTTATATTAGTTCCTGAATTTAAAATAGCAACAACTTTATTTCGTCATCATTAAGAATAAGTAAGTACAATATGAGTTTTGACGTAAAAGTTTAGATATTTCATAAATAACAAGTTTGTAATGTAATTTTCCAGTTTATTATATTACAAGCTTGTAAAAATTAAAATATATTTTTAAAAATTTCAATATTTACATATTATGAAATCTGGACTATGCCACAACGATATTACAAGTGTAATATATACCTATTAGGCAAGGAAAGTAGTCCGAATCCTGGCTGGCTAATTTATACACAGCTGCAACATGTAATTACGTAAAAATGTTACACACACCAAAAGTAAAAAAGACTGATGTTGCAACTATAGCAACACTGAAAAATTTCACGTAGGTAAGTACGTAGCAACCAATAATATAATATTTATTTATGTTAAGTCTACTTTATTTCATTCGTTAATTACAGTAAAGAAGAAGCACTGCAATTAATACAATTTTGGAAACTTAGGATGTACTATGTACACTACTAAAACAATTACAGGTCACTAACAATAAATTAATAACTCTTATGTGCATGAAATAGATATAAGTTACAAATACATCACATAAAACTTAAACTATAACATAGCAGGTACTTACTATCTATGAAGCTACCGATTACTACTGGAGAAACTGATGTTTCCAAATATCGCTGACTATCTCTAATGTACTGGCCTATCTTTCAGAAAGTCTTGTGAAGGCCATTAACAAAGTCACAATAAGAGGCCGATACATTAGAGACGGTCAGCAATATTTGTTAGTTCTTTGTAAAGAGTGTCTGTAGCTTCATGGTCCTCACGTCATATGTATTTGGAGTTTTGGCGTACTGGCCACTTCAATCACAAAATTCTCCTCTTAGGTTAGGAATTCTAAATTTCAATTTATACAACTATTTCCACTGGTATTTGTGTTTCGTAAACAATAATTTTCCTATTTATTTTTGCGTCGCTCAGTTTACAAAACGGATAACTTAAAACATAGCATTGCTTTCAAGTACGAGTTAAGTACGAGTAAGAGTTGTCATCAATAGCAAACTGTGATGGAAAAGCTAGCTGCTAACAACGAAGGCTGGTCATTCACTTTACGCCACTGCTGCTTCACGACAACGCTAAGACAACACACTGCACGACAGCCGGCTACCAAAATAGAAGAGCTTCAATGGTAATGTCTAGGATATCCACCATACTTGCTCAAATAACCATTTATTCCGAAATTCGGTTAACTTCTTAAAAAAGGAGAAAATTTAACTCTGATGGGGTGGTCCAAACCGCCTTCCAAGATTTCAATGATTCTCGTCCGAATGGATTTTTAGTAAAGAAATCAATGAACTACCTATGAGATGGCAAAAGTCCGTAGATAACAATGGTCCATACTCTTTAAATAAATGTGTTATGTTAAATAATTTTCGACTTATTGTTCCCCCACACTAAATGACAGTATAATGTGTAAGAACGAAGTACATACAATACAGGCAGCCTTATCGCTGCGAGTCAAACGGAAAACACACGCGACCAAAGTCTCTCAAGCAATGGGTCGCGACCCAGTGGGGGTCGCAAGAGAATATTGAGTGGGTCCTGCCTGTAGAACAAAACACGTCCCGATCGAGCCAACAGTTGATTGCGAAAATAGTAATCAAATACAGATGATCTTCTAAGTGACAAAAGCGACACTGAGTCCGACTTCCAAATGCCCTCAATGAGTTCGCATGGCACAAAACATCAGAAAGTTAAGAGAAAATATCAGCCAGAATATCTGAAACCCAAATTCTCGAGGTATCATGATAAGACATAATTAAATAAATAAATTAATTAATTATCAATTAAAAATCCTGTGTTATAAACAGTGTTCAAACTTAGTTCTTTATTCATATTGGTAACAGTGAAATGTACTATAGGTGGGCCCCGAGTTTTGGGAACTTTTTGCAGATGGGTCTTAGTCCAAATAACTTGGGAATCACTGCACTAAACGGACATGCCTGCGGGCAAGTAAGCCCGGACTGCCCGTTCGGACAGACACTCAAGTTTTATTTATTTGTACAAACACCTGAAAAGGTGTGAAATTAGAGCTTGGCAAAATAGTATATGTACATACATAAATTATTAAATTAGTTCCAGTCAGGATTTCGCCCAGGTCATAGCACTACCACTGCTCTAATTAAGATAACGGATGACATTCGTTTTGCAATGGACCAAAGGATGGCAACGGTTTTAGCTTTACTAGACTTTAGCAATGCCTTCAACTCGGTGGATCATGATGTGCTTTTGGCAGTCTTAGTATCATTCAATTCAACTTATCCCCAGCTACTATTAACTGGTTTCGTAGTTACCTCCAGGGGCGACGGCAATTTGTTCAAGCCGGGGACCTAATGTCTTCTTGGTCTAATCTCTCAAGCGGTGTGCCTCAAGGTGGTGTCTTGTCACCGCTCCTCTTCTCTTCATTTATAAATTCCGTCACTCCGTACTTGACCACGCTATTCCATCTGTATGCCGACGATCTCCAAATCTATACGCACTCTAGCCTCACTGAACTTCATGGAGCTATTGCTGCCATTAACAATAATCTAGTCAGCATTGAGGATTGGAGCAGTTCCTTTGGCCTTAAGCTTAACCCAATTAAGACTCAGGTCATTATTATCGGTAGCCCTGGAATTGTCAATAGGATTGATTGGGATACCCTCCCCCCGTTAAACTAAATGGTGTCATTGTTCCTTATAGTAACCACGTAAAAAATTTAGGGATTTTTATTGACAATAACCTTTCTTGGTCCAAACAGCTTTAGGAGGTCAGTAAGAAGGTCTACGGCGCTTGGAGTTCTCTCAAGCGTCTTCGGTTTTTGCTGCCAATTCCCACCAAGACTATGCTCGCCGAATCCTTGCTTCTATCCATCTTAGATTATGCGGACGCTAGCTATATAAATCTTACTATTGACCAAATTAATAAACTTGAGCGTCTCCAAAATCTCTGTATTAGGTTCATATTTTCGCTACGTAAATATGATCACGTTTCTGAATTTCGTGCTAAGCTCAAGTGGTTGCCTATCCATCTTCGCCGGAATTGTCATATTCTCTCACTGCTGTACTTTATTCTCTTTAACCCACTTGCCCCCTTCATATCTAAGAGAGGTTTAAATTTTGTAATAGTGAGTTAAAATTTCTTAGATCTAGTGACAACCTTTCTCTCCAAGTACCCTCTCGTAACACTAACTATTATAGCCGATCTTTTACCTCGCTATCAGTAAATCTTTGGAACTCGCTCCCAGTAGAAGTCAGGAAAGCCCCAAATATCAATACGTTTAAAAATATGGTTATACGTCACTTTCTACATTCAATATTACTCGATTAAAGTAATTCTGTTAATGCTTTTTTTTTCTTTATTTTAAAATCTTTATATTCCACTTGATATTGCATGTGTTATATTTCTTTTTTGTGTATTAAGAGCACCATCGTGCAAAATTTATTTTATTATGTCTCCATAACGTGGGGTTGCCTGGAAGAGATCGCTGTTTTGGCGATAAGGCCGCCTTTGTGTATATTTATTAGTTTTTTTTAATGTATTTATTTTTATGTATTTTGGTGCACAACAAAGAGTTATTCTATTCTATTCTATATTATGGGTTCGTCTTGACAACGTTTAAAATTAAAATACATATTTATGTTTAGATTTATTTATGAAAGTTAATTACGACAATGTTCCCCCGTAGTGGACGTCCGCTCCAAATTTCTGATTTTTTTTTTTGATTCTGTACTAACATTAGCTTACATACAAAATTTCAGCTTTCTAAAACTTCAGGAAATTATGGAAGGATTGAGGAAATAATCCCAATGAATTTTGATGATTTACAGTACATACGAAATAGGTGGTAATTCGATGTTATAATTGTATTGAAATATTTATTTACATATTTAGAAAATGAAGAAACAGAAACAGTACATATAAAATAAAAAAAAAATAACAAAACCCAAGTTATGAGATTTAAAAAAAGACGGGTTGCACTCCGGGAGTGCCGGCAGAAATGAAAATTGAATATTATCTTGGTGCATTTTAATATTTTGTAATTGTTAGGAAATAATTTTGCACGAATTGCTTTAATTGTCACTATGAAAGTACTATCATTCATGCACAAATATTATTTTCATATCAGTAACCTGCGTTTGGCTTGACAAAAACTCGCTAAAGTAAGACCACATGACGGCTAGGAGCATCATCATAGTATCTGTACATCGAACATTGCTCGTGTACACATAAATCTTATTTTCAAGATGGAACAAATACAGCAAATGTCTGTTGATATTATACGTATCTGCTATCTGTAAGAATGTAATTGTAGCTATATTGCCGCGTATTATCCATTTCTCATCCTATACTCTTCGGAAATATCTAAGCAATACAAAAACATCAATGAATCTCGCGCCGTCTTATTCGCGCATGCGCGCAGTGCGCCGTCTTAAGTTCTGACGATCTGACGCGAGTTTACAAGTTTTTATCCTTTCCAAAAAAAAGTGCGCGACGCCGCTAAAGAAGTTTTCACTTAAAAAAATACTAATTTCAAACGAACTCCGCATCACCTAAATTATACTTTGTATATAAAAGTTAAAAGTTCAAAAATATTTTCGTTGTTTGTGTACTAATGTTAGCTTACATAACGAATTTCAGCTTTCTAGGACGTCAGAAACTACCGTAGGAGTTTTGGTGATAACCAGTGAGTCAGTGACTTTTGACAGTTAGTTTACTACAGACATAAATCAGTCTTGTATATTTTATTTATATGGTATAATCCAAACTAAGTTGAGGGTTCAAAGAAATAACGAAAAGTTTCGAGAAAAGGTAGTTAGAAAGTACTTACTCTACTCGCATCGCTTTGCTCGTCTTGGCAAGGCGACACCAGTGCCCCGAGACATTTGGAGCTCTTTTGAGTCCTGATATCTACACGGAAAGAGAATTCCAGAAGTTTACTGCTTAATCACTTATAACCGAATCGACACGACAACACACTAGTAAAGATAACAAGTAATGACATTGAATCTTTTAGTAAAGTTTACTATTGTTATTTATCGGATCATGGGACGTTAAAATTCGAATTTCCGATCAACAGCAAAAATTTAGTTTAGTCAATGGTACGATTTTAAACGGGATTGCAGTGATGATAATAAAACAAAAGTCACCGCAGCTGTGGAATAGCGGTCTATTGTCAGACTTGACTACGTGAGGTCCACTCCCGGCAACTTTGAGACATTTTTGGGATACTATTAAGAAAATGTGTTTATTCAATTGTCAAAAAGAAACAAAGTTGCCCGGGGATGGATTTTTGCCCGATAAGCTTACCACCTACCTACACACTCTGGCACTTAGTGTCTTCGGCTAGTCGTAAGTGTCCTGGTTGTGGCTCTACCTATCTTCAGCTATGTAGGCGTGAAGTTATTTTAGTAAAACGAAAGTTAATGAATGCCTTGCAAGCTTGACATGGCCTGAGGTGTGTGCAAAAACAGAGAGTTAAATCATGCACTTAAGTTGTCCCATAATACCATTTTAATGTTTTAGAACTGATCACATTTAGATGATTATAAAAAAAACGGCTCACATTTGAATGCAATGAAAACCAAAAAATTGGCATTTTAAAGAGACAGAACGGATGTAAGTTTTAATAGATGATGTAGTGCTAGAACACGTAAAAGAAATTGTATCTTGGTTGTGCTTTTAGCAGAGATGGAAGGTACTTCTGTGGAGGTGGAAAGGTTCACACTCTGTGTGAACGGAGCACTGGGTAAGCTATTTTAAAGCGTGGTTTGGGTAATCAGTGCTTACCCCAACGTTGTTGTAAGGAAGTTGGGTATGTCAAAAAAGCATATGTGCAGGATAAATTCAGTCGAAATGAGAGCGATACAGAAAATTTGTTGTTTTACGGTCGCTTGCCGCATTCGTTACAGTGAGATTCGGGAAAGAGTGGGATTAAAAGAAAATTTATGTTTAAAAATGAAAAAGGGCATATGCTCCACTGATTCGGACATGTAGAAAGATTGACAGATGAAAGATTGACAAAGCATAAATATATACAATGCGAATGTGGACGGATGTACCTAAAACCAGAGCGACTTAGGTTGACAATCCACGATCAAATTGCTCGAGCGTTATCCGAAACCGGCGTGTTTGTATAAATAGGGTAATGAATGTAGAGGAAGCCATGCAGGTCTGCCAGGATCGTGAGGTTTGGCAGTCGACACTCTTTACCTACCCCATAAGCGACTTGGCGTAAAAGTATGTACGTATGTATGTACAACTGATGTCTTCTTTTAAAAATACAAATAAAACAAACATAGCAAGCGCATAAATAGATAACAGGTGTTGGTATAAAAGAGTCTGTATTTACTCGTAAATAGTTAAGTTTTCAATAAAGACATAAATCAAATAAATGAAAATAAAAAAACGACGAGTTGCACTCCGGGAGTGCCAATAGAAGAGAAAACTTGAATGTTAACGTTGTGCGCTTTTGATATTTTGGAATGGTTAGGAATAATCATGAACGAATTGCTTTAATTATCAGTATAGAAGTACTATAATTTATGTGGTCGAATACAATATTCATTAATTGCGCTATCGTACACAAACATGACAACACGAACATTCGCGTAAGCGCCCTGCGCCGTCTAAACGGAACAGCAGGCGCAGGCATACATTCACCGCGCCGTAGAGATTAATACTTCCTCTCCTACGCCACGCCGGCTGTTTACTCTATCGTCTCACGAGTTTTTGATCAGGTCAAGTGTCCTGACCGCGATTTAGAAGTTTTTACCCATTCCAAAAAAAGTGCGCAACGCCGCTAAAGAAGTTTTAAATACAAAAAATATGTTTCGAAATGAATAAAAGATATACATAAATGTAATGAAACAACAAATAAATAACAATTATATTGTTAAATCTAAAGCAAATGTAAAGCTCCATGGAATATAATAGGGCGTAACAAAAAGACTACAAAATAATAGTTACGAGTATGACATATGATAAAAAAATAGATCAACCTTTACAAATTGTGTTTTAATAAATATTTTTATCCTCTTTTAAATAACACTTATTTACTACTTAATCATTTGAAAGTTTCAAAAGAAAACAATAACGCTACATTTTTTCTCACTCCAACCATTTATGAAGGAATCACTTAAATTATTAATTCTCTCAAAAATACAAACTCTGTTGGATTTGACAATATTTTGACTGTAATACCTAAAAAACGTCTCCTAGCTAATATATTAATTTCGTTAATCTTTCACTTATTTAGTCAAGGCAATTTATCATATTTATTAAAAAACTCAATTGTTAAACCTTTACGTAAAAAAAGAAACTCAAACAATAAATATTAGAACGGGTTAGATCAGAAAAGTTATTCTTAAAACACACAGTGCGAACGCGAGCGTACTAAGCTTGCGCGGCCTCCAAACGCTTTAAAATTAAGTATAGATAACTCCAAGGAAAGATTAAATAGATAAATCAAATTGGAGTGTCCGTTTACAAAATGAAAATAATAGATTTTTACTAGTTGCATTTACTATTTTTATATAAAACTTTTTACTATTTTTGTCTGTCTATCTGCCCGTTAGTCTGTTCCGGCTAATGTGTAGTGGTGATTTGCACTGGCAAGTAGTTATCTTGTCGCCAAAACAACATGAATTTCGACAAAATTGAACACATGACCCTCGTGATATTAGCAGGTTTTGCCTGGTAATATCACGAGACTCTTGAAAATCGCCCCCATGCAAAACTCTTAAAAATATTTTTTTCAAATCAAATGGATTTAAAATCGTTTGTAATTGATTGTACCTAAGTACTTTTTTCGTTTGTAACATAATAGTTACCAGGAAATTTATTGGGTCCTCCGTGAAATCGATGCAGCATGCATTGTCTAAGTGAAGATAAACTCCGGTCTAGGTCCGCCTAAAAGCATTCCTTCAAATCTGACGTTTATACGTTAGACAAGGGTCCTTGAGGGGGAAAATATTATATCCTTGAGGGGATATATTTCACTCAGATAATAGCATATATCAATTTCAAGGGGGGACATGAAATTCTAAATAACTATTGAGGAACAAACAAAAAATAGTACGATTCTAAACCCATTGCAATAAAAAGACATTTTCAAGAAGTATTAATGTTGTCCTTAAAGGTTACAGTTAAAGCTTTGCTATTATTATAACATATATATTGAGGTACAGGCGTCGGATTTGAACGAATGCTTTTAGGCGGACCCTTTTAACCATTGAAGTACAAACGAAAAAAAAGTTGCTTCAATCAGGTACAAACGATTATAAACCCATAAACATGACAACACGAACCCAACATATATCACATACGATGTCGAGTGCAGTGAAAATAAGTGCTGGCTTTTGATTTGTAGGTGTAGCAGAGCAGCATTGCATATTACATCCTCATGGCATACGCTGACGAACCTCCGAACGAGGTTGGTTAGCTGAATAGTTTAAGTTTATACAAAATTTTATCATCTGACAAATTTTCAGTTGGAAAGAAATCACTGAACAAGTTAGTTAGCTATCGTATAACAAATCCAGCACTGAAATTATGATCATGGTCCGAGACTAATTTGCTCGAATTCCCATTTGTTCTTCGTGGCCGTTGCCCATAACAACAGTTTTGTTGAATACGTTGACGCACAACGCTCGTCTTCACTATAATTGAAAAAAAAACTTACAATTAGGTTAATTTGTTCTCAATGAAATCTTCGTATTAGGATCAGTAAAAATTCTATTAACAAATTTCGAAATTTATAGTTTTAATACCTACGTATATTTAAAAATGTCAATTCTTAAGATTTTTATTTTCATATGTTCCTAGTGAAAGTGCTAAAACTATATATATATATACATTTTTGTGCTTAAAAATCATTTTCGTTCCCACAGCCATTTAAGTAAAAAGTACAACAACCACCAACAGTCTAAATTTAACATTTTATATAAATACTTAGTTGAGAGATATTTATAAATTGAACACATATTTATAAATGGATCGTAATGCGGCGCCTACGAGTCGAATTGGATAAAGTAACACGACGCAGAACAGGGGTGAGGGGGATAGGGGTTCAATCCGGTCGGTTCGGTCGCACAAGCCTGCGGCGGCCCGGGTTGCCTGCGCAGGTCGATAGAGCGAGGGCCGCGGGTGGGGTCGAGCAATACTGCACGGGGTGGTGCCCTCGCTGGCTATACGCGACAGTTGCATAATAACGTTACATACCTACATCATTTAATATGTTCTTTAAAAATAATTTACGTTATACAATAACAGAATAACGATTTTGACAACGCCGTTATACGTGGCACAATATCTCAAATAACGAACCTCAAATGGTAGCAGGTTTTGGATTGATCTCTAACAGTATATCCAAACCAACCAATCATCAGAGTTAATATATTATGTTACTTGGGACAGCTTTGTCTTATTATATACTAGCGGTCCGCCCCGGCTTTGCACGGGTATAAAATATACATATCAACCTTCCTCTTTTATCACTTTATCTATTAAAAAAAACGCATCAAAATCCGTTGCTTAGTTTTAAAGATTTATGCATACAAAGGTACATAGGGACAGAGGAAGCGACTTTGCTTTATACTATGTATGATGGTGTGCAAAAAATGTAATTGCAAAGAACAAAAAACTCGTTTTTAAAATAAATAGATCAATTTCAAGTAGGAAGAACATAAACTTAATGTTTTCGATATTAAATTATTTTCCTGCATTTGTTATATAACTATGTCGCGTATGTCATCGCCCTCTAGAAAATAATACATTTCATATATCTAGATATAATTACAAAAAGATTTTACAATAAACACAAATAGTGCACTTTTGGATAAAAATACTCGACTGACACCATTTTATTATTGTGAATAATTGAAGGGTACATAAAGTAACAAACGGATCGCGACCGTACACTGATTTCTTTGTTTAACAGCACAAGAGGCCTACCATAAGCTTTCACGTAGCAGTTTTGTAAATGAAACGTTTTACTTCCGTCACAATCCACCAGTAAAATACTGGTATTTTGTACCAAGCGCTTTTATAAAAGTTTTGTTTTATTATGTACCGCATTTAACATAATATGTCAAATTTTAATTATATATACACTTTTTACCATCTACTTTTAAAAATAAAAATATATAGGTACTTGTCTTTTCCACTTTTTTATAGTTATGCATTCTAATAGTTTTTTTTATGATATAGCCAATAATATTTAGCCAATGTGGAGTATAAAACTTTTTTTTAAGTTTGGGGATCTCAGTCTGCCACAGGAATCCTTGCAGCAGACAAATCATTTGCTTATATAAATATTTATTTTATATTTTAGATTGTCTTCGAAAAGCGTTTTTCTTGTTGGTCATTGACATTATAAGTCATGTCAGGGTCTTAGCTAAAGCTGTGGTGTCCTTACTTAAGCTCATTAAGTGATAATTAGCAGTAACGAGAAAATACACGGAACACCAATTTAGAATTAACGTAGAACCGCGTGGATTAGTTGTTAAGCAATAAAACCATTTCTGGCTGACAAATGTAATAGAATTCCAAATTTACTTTAAAAGAACTTTTACGTATACTTGTAGATAACAATATACGTAGGTATATATTATGTTGAATTGTCTGGTTATCTATACAAATCATAATTACATAAAGAGAAGGTTGTTAGTTCGTGAAGGTTTCTAGTACTTGCTGTTTGCATAACACAATTCCACTGACCAATGCCATCCAGTGGTCAACGCTGTGCTGGCGAACTGTGTGTTGACTTAGTTAAAATAGCTACGTGAAATTTTAAAATTATTATAAAAACGCCGTTACAATTTTGACTATTTATCTCTATATATAAAAATCAATTGCTGTTCGTTAGCCTCGCTAAAACTCGAGAACGGCTAAACCGATTTCGCTCATTTTGGTTTTGAATTATTTGTTCAAGTCCAGGGAAGGTTTAAAAGATAAGAAAAGGAAAAAACTTGCAAGAAAACTAAGAAAAACAACATTTTACTTTTTCATACAAACTGAACGGGTGGAACGAAGTTCGCCGGGAAGCCAGTGCACCGACTTCGATGAAATTTAACATGCAAATAGTTCGAGACTCGAGTTTAAACGAAGGCCAAAAAATTGTTTTCAAGAATAAACCCATAAGTGACTGTAAAATGGGATATATTTTGTGTGAAAACCTATTCTACGCTGATGAAGTAGCAACTAAACTAGTACTTTATAAATGAAATAGTAATTAATCTTCATTCATATAAAAATGGATCTCGACTACCTTCGAATATAAGTATCACCGTGTAAATAAATGTAACAATTTCAATCAATATTTTTTATTGAGTTAATTATTGTTTGGAAAGGGAAATTATTGTATGAAAGAAACATAAGTAAGTAAGTTATATGACGACAACTTGGCTAGATACGAACATAATGTGTATGTACCTATACGTTTTCTGTCTATTTTTTTTTTGTTTTGCGATAACTTCTAAGTTATTCAATGAAATTGTTTTATGTAAGGAGCAAATATTGAACATGAAATACTATACTAAAGGCCCGTATTGTATAAATTTAATATATAAATATATTTAATAGATAAAGGTTAAAACTGTATGAGTTAAAACAGCGTTACAATTACCACATTATAAGTTTAAGAAAATGTATATTTTAATTTTCTAATAAAAAGAACGTCGCCCAGGATTGCACGTGTGCCTGGTTAGCGATAGGCTTGCCACCTATCACATTGTGGAACTTAGTGTCTTCGTCTAGTCGTGGTTGCCCTGGTGTGCCTCTGACTACGACTACGGCGATATGGCCGTGAAGATACTTACTTACACAACAAGTTACATTTTTTAAACGTAAAACAGGTACAGTAAGTTATCCTTAAAAGATAGCGATGGTAGGTGTATGATCATGGGACTTTTTTATTAAAAGCGAAACAAGTGGGACAATTCGAAGGGTTTAAGCAGCGTTTTCAGTGAAAGTTCCCAGGGGGTATACATTTTTTCGATATGTTAAACTAATACGTACATCTTTTAACTAATTATATGTCTAAACCTTTCTCAATAAATCACTCTATCAAGTATATCTGAACACCGTGTGAAAATCTTTTCTGAAGTTTTGGAATTTAACGCGAACAGACAGACAGACTGATGCGACCAGAGATTTTTTTTGTTGTTTATAATATGTAATGACAAGACAGTGGGACGAAAAGATGGCATTAATAAATTAAGCACCTCCCTAGGTTTATATTTTCTTATTAAGAGTATTATAACACCGTAACCAAGCTGTGGCTGTACCAGGTACGTTGCGAATATCAGCATCAGCATCAGCATCAAAATTGTTTTTAACATCAGCATCCGCAATAATCGATGCTGACTTTATAACTGATATTCAGGTCGCGCATGTCCGTTTAGTGCGCGGCTTACCTTCCGCGGCGGGAATTTTTGACCAATTAAAAATTATAAATCTTTACTTGTCGTCACATTTGGTAAACAAACACTGGCTGCTTATTGATTTTTTTAAAGTAATTGATCTGGGAGCACTGTAATGCCCCCGCCAAGACGAACCAAGCGTAGCGCAAGGGCACTACCTACCTTTTCTCAAAGTCTGTTGTCGTTTTTTTGAATCCTCATAGAGTAAGTTTCCGATGTTCCAGATAGTTCATATTCTCAGAATATGGTGTCGAAATACATCAAATTCGTTATTGACACACTCACTGATACATTGACACACTGATGAACATCAAAATGTTTGGCTACTTCCTGAAGTGCTAGAAAGCTGAAATTTAGTATGTAATCTAAGTTTTGTATACAACTAACAAAAAAATCACAAACTTTTGACTCGGACGTAACGGAAAAGTTTGTTTGAGACTTAAAAATGTTATTGTACTTCCTAAAGTGAAAGCCAAAATTTGGCATGTAGAACGAAGTTCAGAATACAAAAAAACACTAGCGTGCTTCCAGATAAACTAATAACTTTCGCCCGCCATCCGATAAAAATTGGGGAGTGAAATATCAGCCTGATTTAGAGGCAAATGGTATATGGTAATCAATAAACTATCAAAGAAAAAAATACAAAAACAGAGAATGATATGTATAAAACCTTTGATGTGCAAGAAATACACTCCAAAAAGAATACTGAAAAGACTACCTAGCAACTCATAAAAAGAACTGAAATCAAACCATAAACATTTCGTGTAAAATGTTGCCAAGACGACCACATAAGGCGGTCCTGTGAAAAGATGTCAGTTTTCATGTAGAACCAAGCTTCTGAATCTACACGGTCTAACTCTACCGACCCTAACCACACAAATTTTACGCATCAGTAATATCGCTTGGCTTGGCTGTTTCGTTACTTACTTCAGAAACTAAATATTTGCATCACCTCCACGATGGTAGCGAAACGACGAAGCCATATATTTCTACTGATATTTAGAATTTGTGAAATTAGGTCTGATAGAGTTAGGTCGTGTAGATTCAGAAGCGTGGCTCTACATAAGATCTGTTATCTTTTTCACAGAGCAAACCTTATGTGGTTGTCGTGGCAACATTTTACTTGAAATGTTTTTGATTAGATATATTTTTTATAAATAATACCTCTACCACTAAAAAGTGAAGAATGGAGGAACTTCAGATTAGTAAAATAAAGATGTACTATTTTTAGAAAGGATTATTCTCGTAATTAAACAAAACTTGTCCGTGGATTAGATAAGTGTCTGGTTGACGACAGGTTTGCCAACTATCACATTGTGGGTCTAAAGTACCTAAGTCTAATATTCTTCAAGGATATGTGCGTGAACATATTTTTTTTTTCATTAAATCAGCATCCGCATCAGCAACAGCTGATATTCATTTTAAAACATCAGCATCAGCTGATATTAAAAAAACCTGCATCAGCAACAACCCTATCCTGTACTCTGTACCAGCCAACCAACCAGAGGGGGCTAATTCCATATTTTTCTAGTGATGATCACTGAGTAAAGAGTATGATCAAATGGCTATCAAATGACGTGTTTTATATTTGCACAGGAAATATCCTGTGACCAATGGAAATACATTAGATATAGCAAACACGAAACACGTCATTTGACAGCTATTTGATGTACAGTCTACCCGGTGATTATCAGTAAAAATATACGGAATAGCTCCGCAGGTCTGTACACAAATTACTGAGAAATAGGTTACTTTGATGTTTCTGTGTTAAAAAAAAAAAGTATCTTCACGCCCA
>NJDD01006931.1:61187-71933 GCA_002245505.1 Calephelis nemesis
TCGCACGATCTATTCAGAGCTATTCTAACACCTTATAGAAATACCTAAGGACCGTAGTTTCTTCTACAATCAAGTACTTATGTCTTTTTATTCTTACCGTGACAATCTTTACCTAACCTAGATATTTTTACGACCAAAACAAGCCAAAAGACAGTCATTTATAATAGTTTTGTACAGGTGTGTCGAGTCTTTATACGTTTCATAGGTATTATATAGGTATGTAACACGAACTTCAAGGGTACAAGCTACGAAATAAACCGATTTAACTATGAATCAATCGTTTCTGTTTTGGAATCCAAGAATATACCTACTATGCTCTCAACATTCATGATGTAGTAATTTATTAGAGAACACGCAGAATTGAATACATTAAAGTTAAATTATTACACGACGAACAAAAACTCAATCCTATGAACGCACAAGAAGACCGGTGCGCTGTGCCGCGCCGCGCCGTGCGCTGCGGTACCTACCTACGTAAAAACTTGCGACGTTGCCGCACTTCCAGTCCCACAGGGCGCCACTGCGTTCGTCCGCCAGCCAAAAGGAGCTGTACATCGTTCGTTGGTTAGTTCAGTCAAATGTTGAGAATATAATGCGTACAAAATAAAAAGTTCCAAAGTTGTTCAATGATCACTAGTGTGGACACGAATGGTAAAAAATTTTTGTTATTTATTTACAATTGGTAGCATTTAATTTCAAAATTTTAATCTGAAAAGAAAGCATTAGTATTAATTGAGAGATAGATAAGCATCTATCTAGGTGGGTACTTTCTGATTAATTTCAGTTACATGTAAAAATCAATAGAGATTGGCAGAATAAGCGACGAAATTTGGGACGACCTATTTGGGAAGAGGATTCATACGTACCTACTAGGTAGGCATTGAGGAAGTTAAAAGAAAATGTAAATAGTACTTGCATCTAGCTTTTTAGATATTTACTCCAATGCATTAAATCAAATATACCTAGTTGTATAAGAGTAACTGTTGTTAGCGTTATTCATTCAGTATAGATCCTATATGCAGTTAAGAATTAAATGACGAAATACTCAAGCCGCCATTTTGGTAAAGTTGTTTTATCAATAACTCCGAAACAGCTGGACGTGTGCCAACAATAGTAACGACCTTTTTGTTACCGCGTCGAATTGAATATATTTTTATTATTATAAAATATATAGTGGAATTGGAAGATAGAAATAGTTAAATCGCAAAACACAAGTATCTACTTTGTTTAAAATTGGGAGTGGAAAGTAACCACGGTACCAGTCAACACATAAATACTATGCCATTACTTAAAATTTAAATAATGAAAATTTCTAAACGTATAGTATATAATTTGAAACATTTATTAAATTTAAATCTTAAAATAATTCATATAAATAAATCTTCCATATTGATAAAATAAAGATATGTAATACTTATTTATATATAAACTTTTCTACAACATAATATTCAGATTGAAAACTACTAATTATTTCAAAGATTTGTTATGTACTAAAACCATTCAGTTCAAATCATTCCAGTGTTTTTTCCATGCGATTTAATTTATAGTCTGTAAGGTTGACGACCTGCCACTAACCCACGCCAACGTCAGCGCAACTTCATTGCTTTTGGAGCGCGACATTGCAAAACTGTAGTGGGGCTAGCTAGAAGCAAACGTGGCCGTTCTTTGTGAGATGGATGTAATAATACAAATGTATACAGTGTACACATAAATTTTCTCTCGTCACGAGGCGCTAATGCGTCTTGTGTAACGTAATTTTATTTACAATCCTGCAGTTCACTAATTATTAACAAACTTCCACTTTTAATACCAATATTTTATCTAAATCTAGCACCGACGTCTACCACTAGCAATGCCTGCTAAACAAAACAAAATTTCGGGATTTTGCATATCCATACCAATTCCGGAAAATTATTGCTACTTGTGTTAAGTTTTTTACTAGATTAAGGTTAGGTTATTTTATTAGGTTATTAATTTTGTGCGGATTTGCTGTATATGAACGTCCTTTAAAACTATGTCAAAGACGATGCCTTTTTATTTAGTAGAAGGTTGTCCTGAATTCAGTAAGATTATCTTAAAAATAAAATTAATATGTAACGGTATTTATTAAGGCTAAATTGAAAAGTACTGGTGAGGAACGCACAGCCCGCGGATTCTTTATGCTTATAAAATGATTACTAATTATTGTGCGGCACCTGTCATCGAATTTTGGTACAACTCTCTGTTGTACCAAAAGTTGACAGGTGGAGAAACTCGCATATTATACAACCTAATCTACTTGACGAGCAATAAATTTTATACCATCTTGTTAAGTTGGCGCCGCCGATGGCTAAACGATTTTAATGTTGGTAATTAAAATTATACGTTTTCATTTTAAGTGAAAACTATGCAATATTTTAACGATTAAGATTTTGCTTAAAGTTTATGCTCAAAGCTGTATAAAAGCTGAGCAACGTTTAACAACGTTAATATTGTCAGATCAACGAGTCAGCTATCTAGGATTTACTGAGCCATATTCTTATGAAATAAGATTAAAAACCTTGGCACAAGTGTATCAAGCTATGTTTCTGAGAAAATAGTTAAGGGGCCATATACGCTAAAGTACGTCAGCAGTTTACTGGTTTTTTTTTTCATACAAAGCAATCATGGATCTTGCTGCCAAAATACACAAGATTAACATGAATATGCTTTACTAGACTAGTGTTTCCAAAACACGATTCATTTCACTTTGCTTGATAGAAAAAAATCAAAAAGTTAACCCTTTTTTGAAAGCAAAACGCAAATGTCTACTTCAAATATGAAAATATCGGCACCAGATTTAACGTAAACATAGATAAGTACTATACCTAAAAGATAAGTGTTTCAGTTTTTTTTTCAGATTACTTTTATAGTGTCAAAAATAGTGATTTGTCGCTTAAAACGTTTACTTTAGAGCGCCATTGTTCATAATAATCATGGAACGGGGAAGCGCGGTGATTGGCTCTTCTGGCTGACTGAGTATGGGGCCTTATGTATATATCGTAACAAACACATCACTATGCTTCATTGCCGAGAATGGTCCATCCGAGTCCGCAAAGGGTCATAGAGCTCGATCCAATAAAGCGTATTTAAAAAAAACTAAATCAGAAAATGTATTCATTCATACAGAACTTTATTCACGTGGACTACACAAGTCCACCACCACTACCACAAGATCGGAATCGCCGCCACACACTAAGAAGGTCCTGTGAAATAAACTCGGTGGGCTTGTCTTGACAAGAAAATTTCGGACTTTATGTAAGCAGAAAACTGCCACTCATCTAGTGCAATTGATAATCGCCAAAAGATGATTACCATTTAATTTTTCAAAAGTATTTATTGCATACTTTAAACGCCATAATAATTTGGACTCCCTAAAACATTCCAAAAAAAGGAGCAGTAAAGATACTTCCAGAAATCGCGTTTCTACTGGCAACTGGTTTCAACGTTAAACAGCAACATAATATGTGAGCCTCATTCAAAATGATAGATGCTATCATTCACGTATTACAGCTTCACGTATTATATTTTAGGTAAATATGTTATTATATAAAAAAACTCATTACAGTTAGTAATTTTTTATGCAATAGAAAAAAGCCGATCTTTTCGAAGTAACAATATATTTGATATCAAATAATAATCTTAAAATGCTATCTTACTTAGGGCTACTTTCAGAAAACACGGATATTTTTAATAGAAGCACTTATAAACATGCAAGTTACTGTTTGGTAACCATATTTACATTTCACCAATTACTGTTTATTCGTACAATAAGAAGTTATTCTGGAGATAATAATAAAGTTATACGAGAGTAAATGCACCGGATAATTTTATTACTGGTGTACATAGCTATTCTTAGTTAAGTCGATGTTGGTTAAATTTGACCCAACTTTGGAAATTGTACGTTTGTTCCTGTCAAACACTTATTATATTTGTTTTCATCATAATTAAGTTACATCTAACCACTTTTTACTTTAAAATATTTTTATAGTGGCCAGACTAAATGAATGGATATTAAATAATAAGTAGTAGTATGAATAATGACGTTCTTGCACTGGTTTATCATGCCTCTAATAATGAGGTATAACTGGGATAAACGCTTGGATGATGACAATGATGCAGACGACGCTAGACTGTTAATACTTAATCCTAATACATACATTTATGTTGACTTGTTAACACATATATTAATACGGTAGTACTTATCGGAAACAACAGGCGACGAAACGTCTGATGCCCGATTTCACCAATAGCCCCTATACTTTAGGGGACCTTTTAACGTTATTTACGGGACTGTTTCAATATAAAACCGTCCCCTAAAACACGTTAAAAGGTCCCCTAAACATAGGGGCTCTTGGTGAAATCGGGCATGAGTCCCACAATATTTAGTACCAGACAAAATACAAATGTTTTTAATAATAATTTATAGGTGCTTCGTAACTCGTGCCACAAATACGTAAGTAAAATCTAAACCCTGAAGACCGATCTAAACAGTGATCGATTTATCGACAGAAAAGTCGATTTGACTTTAGGTACATTTTAAAGTATTTTGATTTTCTAACTGATTTCAAACCCCTTTGTTATTTATTAATAAATATATTTGAACTCTCATACTAGAAAAAAAAACGGGTTTCGCGTATTTATCGTGTATTTTTTAATATCAGGAAATTAGTCTGATAAAAAATAAACTACTAAATAATAAAGTCATATGGAAGGGATACCCGGAATGTTAAAACGACTCGTGACAACCTTATATGATCGTGATTATTATTTAAGTGACGTTTAGCGCTATATGAGATCTGCGACATACATGAGGACGCCTTTACGTAATCCCGTTTCGAAATTCCGAACGCAGCGAATCATAGAAATCAACGGACCTGCAACACTCGATCCTAACTTATCTGTACGGAATTTCTCCGTTTTGAAATTTCTTTTATTATTCCGGGCCTTTGCGTTCGGAATCGCGAAACGAAAAAGAACCTTTCCGAACGCAACCTCTTTCATAAATTTTGCTGCCCATTCCGGGCATGGTGTAGATAAAACCATCAGAATTTTGCTACAATTTTAAGAACTTTGTTCAATTTATAGATTTGTTAATTTATATTTATACTTTTATAAAAGAAATATTAAATAAGCTATTATTAATATTTGCTATCATTGGAAGACCACTAATGGTGACTTTTTTTTCTTAAATGTGTACTAAGTTATTAGCACCGTTCAACTGAGCTTTAAATCGAGTTGAATAAAAAAAACGAATGTATGTGATGCTATTAAAGAATGCCTTTCTTGTTTTTACCGTTGCCTTTTACTCTTAAATTTTCGATTGTGATTGAGTGAAACGTGCGTGAGTTTTAGGTAAGTCGTATCTATTTCTTTAGCGCAATGTGAGCCTTTGTTACAAGCCTTAACATTTCTTGCTTTGCGTACTTACTTGCTTTTCGTACTTGGGTGCTTCTTCTGTAAGTTATTTATCCTGTGCTTTTGTTGGTTTCAGTTTGCTTAGATTGTACCTAACATGACGGTACGGTCATTTTTCTATAGTTCCAAGGAAAAACTGAATCACACAGATCGCAAACGCTTTGTCTATAGGTAGCCTCACCTCAACGTGTCCTTACAATAAACTGGTTTGAACTAGTTGGCATCATTAAGATAGCACGCAATAAGTGATTTGTATCCTTTTAAATTAAATAAATTAATTGTTACCATGGCGTCGCCATTTTGTCCATTGTCAATGAGTCGTGATATAAGTCTGAAAACGTATATGTGTTTACATCGATCAAGTCATGCTAAGACTATCTTACCTTGAATAATACGTTGGAAAAGCTTGAAAGTGCAATAACGGCAGAATCACAAATGTTTGAATAACTACATTTAGCACATAATATTTCACAAAATTGAATATGATTATTGTAATTCTGTTTTATATTAACCAATGTCGACAAACAGCGCATCAAAAAGTCGGCGTATTACGACACTTACCCCCAGTTTCCGAAACGCTGATAAATTTTAAACTACGAGTAATCTTTTTATAACAGCTGTTAAAAACGAGTTCGTTTTAACCAATGCGATAATTAATCCTTCGGTTGCATTAATGTGTATGGTAGATACTACCTTCCCGGTAAAATGAATATCCTGTTCAAATTCAATCATTGTGAAAAAAATAATTCAATCAGTTACAGCACCAGATTAAAGTCATACTAATCGAGTATGAGCTTATAGGCTGTTTAACAAATGTTTTCATTCAGTTCAGCATTCAGTTTCGAAAAAAAACGGGTTCCACTCCGGGAGTGTCGGCAGAAGTGAAAACTTTAATAATAACGTTGTGCATTTTTGATACTTTGGAATGGTTAAGGAATAATTTTGCACGAATTGCTTTAATTATCAGTATGAAAGTACTATAATTTATGTGGTAGAATACAATTTTCTCGTGCTTAATCGGACATTTTTGGGTTCGCACTATAATCGTACAATCTGTAAAATGTACTAGTACACCGTATTAGTTCTATTAGTACCTACCTATTAGTAATCTGTTCTAACAATGAAACTTCAGTACGCTACCTATTAGTACAGCCACTTCAAAGTTTACCTATGCCAGTTAAAATAGTATTACATACTTATATGAGATAAAATATGATGAAATATTTATTTTTTCAAACTTATACATAATTTAATTCAATATAATATTATAATACGTGTATATCGATTTTCCCTCTACTATTATTTCCTTTGTTAAACTTCAAACTTTTTAGAAAACAGCTAAATTTTTTCAAAATGTTGTACTATAATTTCTATTAACTGAGAAACTATTATATACCTACAAGTCGCAAACAAATTAAAAGATGTTTGACTAAACTAATATCTATTTTATCTACCACAAACTGTTTTTTCACGATTGTTTTACACTCACTCGTACTAGTAATTATCCATTGCGAATCCTATACTCTTCGGAAATATCTAAACTATACGAAAACAGCAATGAATCTACGGTTTATTTTAGATCTCGCGCAAGCACCTTGCTCCGTCTTATGATTCTGACGCGAGTTTAGAAGTTTTTTATCCATTCCAAAAAAAAGTGCGCAACGCCGTTAAAGAAGTTTTCACTTCAAAATCGAATGCAGCGAATTCATACCAATCTATGGATCTACCACATGTGTGAATTAGATATACTTAGACGAAATTTATTTGCATTATTTGCAACGGAATTTCGTAACAATATTGCGAATGGACGACGCAGCCTTATGGTCAGTTAGGCAAAATCACAAAAATTTAAAAAAAAATAAAATAATACAAAATACATGTCTGTCCAATTTAGGAGGCCACAAATGCCGCTAGCTTCCTTCATTAGTAATTCTCTAATTTTTGGTTAATGCATGTGCATTAATCTTAATTTTGTAGCATTATACTTATTAGCACTAATAAAATTTTGTGATTTTATAGATTTGCATGCATGATGTGCGTTTGCGCTATTTCTTAATGTCTTACACTATAAATACGTAATTTTAAATTATTATTAGTCTTTTTGAAAGCAAAAGCGTTCCATCATTAAATGTTGAAAAGCCTTCAATTGTCGAATAGGTTTACATGTAAACTTTCTTACGTTATTACTAAGTACACTACATAAGCTTAAAATTAAGTTTTTTTGTCTTCATTAAAAAAATATCTGGTAAGCGAGTACAAGGACAATAACAGTTGACATTCGCAACACCAGGAGTACCTATCATTAATGCATTGTCCATTGAGAAACGACTAAGGGCCCATGTATGCTAAAATACGTCAGCAGTATAATGTTTTTTTCATACAAAGCAATCATGGATCTTGGTGACAAAAATACACAAGATTAACATGAATATGCTTTGTAAGACTAGTGTTTCCAAAACACGATTCATTTCACTTTGCTTGATAGAAAAAAAATCAAAAATTAACCCTTTTTTCAAAGCAAAACCCAACTGTCTACTTCAATTATGAAAATATCGACACCAGATTTAACATAAATATAGATAAGTACAATACCTAAAATATAAGTGTTTCAGTTTTTATACTTTTTTTCAAATTACTT
Organism: Calephelis nemesis; assembly: GCA_002245505.1. Classification (NCBI taxonomy): domain Eukaryota; kingdom Metazoa; phylum Arthropoda; class Insecta; order Lepidoptera; family Riodinidae; genus Calephelis; species Calephelis nemesis. The sequence continues at coordinate 69,262 of NJDD01006931.1, forward strand.
TTATAGTGTCAAAAATTGTGATTTTTCGCTTCAGACGTTTACTTTAGAGCCCAATATTTCATAGTAATTGTAGACGACGCGAATCCTATATGTTTCCACCTGTCTAGATTTTAAATATATTTGTTAATAAGATTAAGATTTTAAATATGTTGTTGTTTTAAATATATTTGTTAGGTATAAGAGCGCGAGGGATGTGAATATCGTTGGCGAATTACGACAGTCAGCCAAACATATTCGCGACCGTCGCACGCTGTACGTTTTGCATCTCAAGTGTACCGTCATATGCTCTGTTCTGTAAAAATAAAGTAGTTTTGAGTTTAAAGTTTTATTTTCTACTAGCCGGTTATAGTAATCATGGAACGGGGGAGTGCGGTGATTGGTTTTTCTGGCTGACTGAGTATGGAGCCTTAACCTGTCTCTTGAAAGTTCCTTGGTCGTTTTCGTTTAAAAAACACGAATGGGTTCACTATCCCTAGCACATTTGGTTAGTTTAGTACCTCTTTGTACCTCTCAAAACCAGTAACAAAATCTATGGTTCTCCGATGACATATAGTAAGTTGAAATTACCAATAATTTTTAGGTAATTACCTAAATAATTTTATAGTATCCAGGTGCAGAAACACTACTTCATGTTTTAGTAAACAGGACGTATAAAATAAAGACTATAGATTAATATCTACACATTCATGTTTTTTTATTAATCATTTCCACGAAAGTTCTGGGACTGCAAAACATAATATTGTGTACTTACTACTCATCGCCCCATAGCTAAACAGTTCTGTGTAATATGTACTATTAATATAAAAATGAGTTTATCATTTCAATCCTGTCTGAAGTAATTTATTTACTATCTACACAAATTGTATTTGTTTTTAATGTGATAAGCAAGATAACACAGTTGCACAGTATTAAATACTGCACAAATTTTGCGCATAAAAATAAATAAAAGTACAGCGAAAATCACACGGGTTTCTTGTGGTAAGGGAAAACCGTAGGCTATAGACGTCATAGAAGTTATATATATAAGTGCAGCGTTATCATGTGGCCAGGACGTCAGGCATATTGTGGAACTAGCGCCTAATCTAGGGGCCGTCCATTAATCACGTGAGGTTGGAAAAGTGGGGGAGGGGTAAGCCAAAACTCACGAGGTATCACGAGGGGGAGAGGGGTTTTAGCGAAATATCACGTGTATTTATTTTATCATTGAAGGCTTCATCAAGTTGCGATTTCTAGACTGCAATTAGGTATCTATTTCATGTGTTGAGGAAAGCCTGACTGATCTATATTTTTTTGTTTTTATTTTTCTTTGTTATCGCCTCCGTGGTCTACTGGTTGTGTGCTGGACATGCCATGACATGGGTTTGATTCCAGGGTCAGACACCAAAAATAAAATTGTTTTTATTTTTTTGATAACAAAAAAACGTTTTTTACCTTGCTTTTGTTTGCCAACTATCTCGTTGTAGATTTAGCGTCTTCGGCTAGTCCTGTTCGACATCTTCAGTGATACGGGCGCGTACATACTGACTCAAACCTACTGACTTTTATTTATTTATTTTTTTTAGCCAATCAAAATCAACTTGAATTATTTAAGAGCAGTGAAACTGCAAAAGCCGACACAAATTATTTCATTTACACGTCACGATTAGAAACAAAGGTCGAGTTTATTTTATGTTCAGCTCATTTATTTTTTTGTAAGTTTAATCGATATATCCATTATCGCTGAACCTATATTACAATTTTTTTTTATTTAAAAGAGCAAGCTTCCGAGAAAGTCCTTCTACCAAACCAGCAACCAAATCATGTCTGATTTTTTTCTTAGTCTACTTATAAGTAGAAAAAAACTTAAGATTATTTTAAAAAAATATAAGTAATGATTTATGCAATACTAGACTACCCGGGGAATTCCTTTCACTTGACACTCCATACACTCTGCCTACCATTCACTTACACTTGCACTTGACCTAAGGATTTGATTGTATATGTAAAACGACCTGTCCGTTCAAATGTTTTCCGTCATTCTGGATTTCAAGTGATTGGTCACTTTTTACTGTATGGGTTGTGTACTATAATTTGTCTGTAATTTTTAAACTACAAAATATTTACAACCTGGGAAAAAAACGGAATCATCTGTAATCTCGTGCTACAAACCAAGTAGCCCAAGCTACATTTAGAATTTTTCTCCACTTAATCGTAAGCCCCTTAAGCGAGCGGTTTAAAAATTATTGTATAAAATAAATCGAAACATAAAGTACCTGCCAGCTAAATTTCCTTACGATTGGTTATGTAGATTCGACGCGAATCTCGGCCATGGTACATACCGACAGACATATATTTAAAAGTTGTGCATTAGCTAATAAATTCACTCACCTTTTAGGTAGTCAGCAGCTAAATATTTCTTGTATTTTTATTACAGCGAATTCATTCGTCTACACTTTTATTATAAGTACCTATTAATTAAGTTTAACTCAAAACCACTATTGGGATGTAGACGTTTTGGCGAGACCATCTTGAAGTCATGACCTACCTTTCAAAAAAAGAACCATCAAACCGGTTTTGTGGAGTCTGTTTTAAATTTTAAAAAATATATCGGTTTCGAATGGAAAACGGTTAACACACCGAAAAAACTACAGTCGGTAAGTTGGTTAAAAAAAATACACGTGATGTTGGGTGGG